>LZPO01046011.1:0-18135 GCA_001675575.1 Neotoma lepida | reverse complement strand
CATTTTATTTAGGTAATTTGAAACAATTAATTAAATATCTTAATACATAATTTTATTCATAAGGTAGATAATTTCTGTGTGCATATACACAGTATGATACAGAGATAACACATATATGTATAACATTTATATGTATAGATACATACATATACATATATATATATGTCAACACAGACACACACATGTGTGTGTTATTTTCTTTCCTTTCTTTCATTTAAGGAATGGTAGCTAATGATTACATAGCAAGAGTACAGACTGAGATACAAGTGAAAGCAATACCATACAATTATTCAACCAGTATCAATTGAACATCAAACTAATTTGAAGCCCTTGGGCAATAAAGAAAAATCTATGAGTAAATTGTAAGCTATATTGGAAGAATAAAGATACCCCGAAAAAATTAGAAGTGTTAAAAAGTGGTTATGGAGTGCAAGGCTGGGGGAATCTTGTCCTACACGTGTTGATAAGTGAAACTCTGATGATGTGAAAGTATAGTTAAGAATATGTTTCTTAACATAGTGTCAACTAACATACTGAATACATATGCATGTGTTGATGTGTGTACACTGTATTGTAAGTTACATATATACTTAATACATTTATATAGGAAACAATAATCTTTGTGTGAGAATTAACTACATCCTTGAAGGTCACATGGTAAGCCTATTTAATATCATTGATTTTATATCCACAAGTATTTTTATCTCCTATTTATTTTTATAGTAATACTCTGTACTATAGTGTGTGGATTCCACATCCCTTTATCTTTTTTATTCCTCTGAACCTATATCCTAGTTTTAATACCTCATATATTTTTATTATTGCTTAATCTCATTGTCCTTATTACAAAATATAAATGTTCTGACATTTTAATGCAAAATCATTCTAAATATTCCTTTTGTTTACATATTTGTCAGTTGCCTTGTGAAATCAGAGTAAGAATGGAATGTGGTAATACATTAAAGAAACACTATGGTATTATTGCTTGCCACCGTTCTGCATGAAACAATTTAAGTTTAACATTAATGTGAAAGCACTCTACTCAAAGTATGTTTCTATTAGGTAATATAAGTCATAATTTCTACAGAAATACACTAGGTGATAATTTTCAGAAAATAAGTGCTATCATCTGATAATGTCTTTTTGCAGTGCAAATTTAATGTGATTAAATTTAAACAAAAGTGAAAACATGGAAAACAAATTTGAATAAAAATTGAGTGTGCTGAATGTAGAGAAGTATTTTTAACATCTTTGGTCTATCATGTATTTTAAACAGACTTGCATTGTGTATCTGTCTATTTTCAATAGTAACCATCTCTAATCTTGGTTAGCATTATATCTCAAAGAAAACAGAGAGTTTATTCATTCATTCACTGTATTATCGTTTCACAAACATGAAGTGAATATGCCACAATCTTTCTTTTCTGCTACTTTGTGAGGCATAAAATACAAAGACACCTGCAACCTAGACCACTGATGAGACCATCAAATGACTCCCTCTCATTCCACAGTGAAGAGTACTGAAATATTGTGGGAATTAACTGTGAGGGACACAGATTAAGAATGTAGGGAGTGCATTCAAAGTGTCTTAAGAGTATTTGAGGAAATAAGGAGTTTGACAAGGACAACCTAGGCAGAATGAAGAGAATGAAGAGTTGTAGAAGCATGCAAGTCCACCAGGTAGGTGAGGATTGATGTTCAGTCTTAAGTTGCTCTATGAGAGGAAGAGTGGTTAAGAATATGATTTGGATATCACAATTTTGCTATGACCACAACTTGGAGAACAAGTTAGAGGAGATATAAAAATATGACATTCATTTATTACATTATGTCAGTGGTCCAGGAGAGAAACATTAAGAAACTTAAACCAAAGCTGTGATGGTGTGGTGGAAAGCAGAGGCTGGGAAGGCTCAGTTGAGGGAAGTGCTGAAAAACAAGGTGGTAATACGGTGGAGAGAAAGCAATGTTGGCTTCTATAAATTCCTGTGTATCTAATGGTTAAGGGTGGCACTGCTGATGGGTAAATAATACAAGACAAACAGGTTCCTCGGATTAGTATACTTCAGGGAGACTTTACTCTGATAAAAAACTTCATGCTCCAGATATTTCTACTGTGGCATTATGGAATCGTGACTCTTCAGGGAAAACTCTCCCAGAACAGAATACTCCAAAAAATTTAATGGATTTTAAAATTTAATGGATTTTTTAAAAGAAACTTAATTAAAACTAGAGAAGTTACTTCTCTAGAAATCAAAGCAAAGCATGAATCTAGAGAAGGGCTTGAGCAGTGGAGCTTTTTGACCCAAAAGGAATCTGTCAGTCCTTTTTTCTATTTTTTGGTCTTCTTTAGGAACTAGGTTAATGAGTTGTCTTGCCGTACTGTTAAGAGACAAACTGAGGTTTGAACAGGGAGAGAGATAAAAATCTGTGTTTCTCAAGGATTGATATTCATGAAGATTGGCACCCTTACTGGACAGATTTCCCTTCATAGCAGACCATAATAATGCTTTCCCAGATTCACCTTGGCATCACAGAAAGAAAAGAAGCAAAGTGTATATAGAGACTTTCTATTCATCAATCCATTTGTATGGGAATCCAAAGCCACATGCTTTCTGTGTCAGAAACACTCAAGTCAAAACTTTTTGTGAACTAGGTATGGTTGAGCATGCCTATAATTCTAGCACTCTGAGATGCAGAGGCAGGAGGGTCACCATAAATGGGAGGCCAGCCTGATCTATATAGCAGCTTCTATATTATCTAGGGCTGCAAATCAAGGTGTGCTATCTCAAACAAACAAACAAGCAAGTAAACAAAAGAAATTTTCAGTTAACATAGCCTTTTGCTGATGCTACCTATAGCAATGTGGTAGCGGGGAATTTATAGGTTCCTTGGACACATGTTTTATAACTAAAAGCCTTGTGGTAGTTTGAATGTAATTGGCCCCCATAATTTCATAGGGAGTGGCACTATTAGGAGGTGTGGCTTTGTTGGAAAGTGTAAGGGCTGTTGGAAAGTGTAAGGGCTGGTTGGAGGAAGTATGTCACTGTGGAGGTGGGCTTTGAGGTTTCCTATACTCAAGATACTGCCCAGTACCACAGTTGACTTCCTGCTGCCTGCAAGATNTAGCCCTCTTAGCTCCAAATTCATATCTGCCTGCCCACTGCCATGCTCCCTGTCATGATGATAANGGACTGAACCTCTGAAACTGTAAACAAACCATTCCAATTAAATGTTTTCCTTTATAAGAGTTGCCATGATCATGGTGTCTCTTCATAGCAATAGAAAACCTTAGCTAAGACAAGAAAGCTGGAGAAATAAAATTCAGGTTGTTGAATTTGACAGGCAAGAACTGTGACTCCTAGAAGTATCAGATACAAAACACAAAATGAGTATTTAAAAAAGTATAAATAAATCTTCCAGCCTTGAGCTATATCTTGCCTAACTCTGGCTTACCCTACCTTTTCCTACAGACGTCACTGTGGTAACAAGCTTTTGATTGATATAACTTGCATGTGTTTCACCTTAGCTGAACTATGGACCTATTCTCTATTTCCCTCAGGCATTTCTAATGACTAAATACATTTACTTGCACGCTTTGCTCACTAAGGACGGGAGCTAACAAATATGTCTTTTGTCCTTTCATCTTCTATGGAGGGGAAGGGGATTCTAAAGAGCTTTCTACATGGTTTTCCAAAGTCTGAATAGGTTCAGACTCCAAGTGACCATAGGTAACTACTGATGGTGTGGCTCTTTATTCTCTTGTTCTTTCAAGCTTGGTTAATGTCTATCCTCCTTAGGCTGGAGCTGAGATCTATTAACCGTGTCATGCTGTTTTATTTAGTAACAGTAGGAATAATGGTACCAATTTTAAATTCTGGATTGGGAAAGATAACCAACATTACAAAGTGGACATAATTAATTTTAATAAAGGCAAGATCAGAGTGACCATGACATTACCAATGATGATCAATGGTGATAGCTTATGTTATTCCCAAGTGTTACAAAGATGGGCAGGCAAGTTAAATGTTCCATGATTCATAGAAGCCAAAACAAACTGAGCACTGGCATGGTGAAAGGTGAACTACCACAATGTAAAATCATAGCCCTCTATTGAGGTTTTGGTTCTGTGCTATTCATAACTTAGTATTGATTGAAAGAAAACTGGGTTAAGAAAGGTTACATACTACCACAATTATAGAATCACATTTTCCCCCATTCTTTCCTTAAACACACCTGAAGCCATGTAATTGCTTAACTGAAGACTGCACAAAGAGATTCCTAGCTAAAATTTGTGCTGAAAGACCCTGTCCAGAATAAAGACCCTGGAGGCAAATGGACATTGATGGGAGTTGGTTTTACACTGGTCTAAGTGAGCAGAGAAGCTAGTTGGTGAGTATTTTTCAGGCCCCCACTGGATACATGGAAAGGATATACTTAGAATTTTGAAGAAGTTGACATTTGTTCCCTGTCCTTTGTATTAAGAGCCATTATGCTAAGGAGGGCCAAGTGAACATCCTGAAATTACAACCTACACTGACCTGTAATATATTTGAAACAATATCTTAAGAGGTATATCATAATTATCATTCATTCTTTGGTACTTGTTCTATGGGTTAGATATAGGAAATGTGTTTCTCTCTAGTTATCTTTTTAGTGAGGCTCAAAGGCACATTGCTTTAGACATACATGTTCACTGTCTACCTTCAGAGTTGGGTTAACTTTCCTCTCCATCACATTGCAGAGTAATGCAATNTATTCATTTACCACATTACAAACACTTCTAATAACATCTGGAAAACAGGGAAGGACACATACTCTTTATGGTCTGCTGATACACAAAGCAGTGACTTGGTGGCCAGTAATGGCAGTTTTAGGGATCTAGGTTTGCAAACCAAGACAATCCTTTCAAATAGAGTATAGCTTTTTGTAGCTTCTTTTCACTCCATCATTGTTGAAACTGTTTAAATTAGAGAGACAGTATATAAAATCCTGTTAACAATTTTAGAAGCACTGAATTTAGGAGTATTTTACTGACTTGATTTTGGGGAATATTGAGAAACAGTTGGTTTGAATTGGACCAAAAACAAGAGAGAGTTATGCAACATGACTAGGTTGGGATTTAATCTCTCTTGCTGATTAGGTCACATAATGGATCTAATAAAATAATGCAAGCACCAGGCATTGTGGTGGACACTTTTAATCCTAGCACTTAGGATGCCAAACAGGAAGATGGTGAGTTTAAGGCTAACCTAGACTGTATAGGTAGTTTGAGGACATCTTGGTCTACAAAGTAGGATACTAACTAAAACAATGGGGGTGATTATGACTATGGTAGCTAAGTTTGTCTCTGGAATACAGCAAACTCTAATAGTAGAGACAGCACTGTGTTCTAGGTTTCTGAGATAAAATAAGCTTCATGTAAGAGAGAATAACTTCACACTTGAAAGTACTATCTGCTGTGCTACTTGATGTATTCTAATGAACAGATCATTAAAAACCAACTGATTTTATCCTCAAAACCATCTGTCATGAATTGAGTCTTACTAGATCCATTAAGTCTAAGGCAGTTGGGCACAGTAACTATACATAATACAACAGAAATGCTTTATATTTTCAGTATTAAGATCAAGAAGCTCATGAGAATAATTAAATTTTGCTAAGTAGTGACATGGTATCATCAGTTTCAAACTACCAATGACTCTCCTTCATCGTAAACTGATGGCTTCATATAAGAAGGATATTCATATAATTACTACTAGACAGTCTTAGTTCAGAAGTAAATAGCCTGATATGTTAAGGTGGTGGTCTGTGAGCATACTGCAGCCCTCTTACATCATTGGTGCATCATGGTGCTGGAGCTTAAGACTGACACTATTTATTATAGTGCAAAGAGCTTCTTTTGATAATTTTATAATTTAAAGCCTTGGCTGCAGGGGACATGGAATCAAGGGAATGGCAAATGGATTGGCTGGTTTAGCTAAGGTTTGGAAGAAATAACTCTAGAAAATTGGAGTCAAGGGAATTTAAGAAAGATCTANGAATAGGAACCAAAGTGAGTGAATACAGTGAGGACAGACCTTAGGGTTCTTGGTAAAGTCTACCAGACAGAATCCATTGTAGACAAATTTCTCAGCTTTAAGACTGACAAGATGACTTGCAATGTCTGTCACCTTCCTTTCTTCAGACATCTTAATTATGTCTGAAATGAACCAGTTAACAGAGTGATATTGTTGGAAATTTGGAGTGTCTTCCTGGACACAATATATGCTTCCCCAATAGCTTACACTTGCTTAAAACCCAATTTTCTATTTGATCCAAATGTTGGCATAAATGCAAGACTACTAACATCCTTGAATCAAGGAGAAATAGAAGCTAGTAGATTGAAGTACTCATCTATACTTTCTCAGGGGCATTACCCTAAGACATTCCAGGTGTGACTATATTCTTAATTCCATAATAGTGACTAGTTTGAAACTTGATATTGAGTTCTTTTCTTGGTAACTGAATAATCTTTCCTGGAATCACCTACAATAGTTACAGTGAAATAAAAATATTCAATGGGATAAATTTTAAGATCAGTCAAAAGTTTCTGGTAAAGATGTCTATTCAGTATTGTGTTGTGGTCTAGCAATACCAACAGTGGGTTGAATAGTGCTCCTCCAAATTCATGTTCATATGGATTTGTAGTATAAGACATTATCTGGAACAATTATTGTGGTTGTCATTAATGAAGGATCTCAAGGTGAAGAGATGGTGGGTTGGGAGTGATCCTAAACGCTATCTTTATTAGAGAAGGGATAAGTTTATTTGGACAGAGAGAGACACCAAAGGAAAATGTCTTAGGAGGACAAAGGCACAGATTGGAATGGTGCTGCCACAAGCCAGCAATTACCTGCATTCTCTAGAGCTGGAAGAGGCCTGGATGGATCCTCTTGTAAAGCCATTGCAAGATATGAGGATTTTCAACCTCAGTTCTGTCCTATCAACTCAAGAAAGAATAAATATATGTTGTTTTAAGCTACTACATCTGTAGTTTATTGTTATGACAACCCTCAGGCGTAGATATAACACAAGAAAAAAGGGAGAAAAGGGGGCAAAGGATCAAAAAGAAGAAATAAGCAATTGTCATCCACTGATAACATATATTCTGTTCTTTTAGAAAAGTCACAGTCTATGTGTAAAATAATTAGAAAACATGAGAGGATTATAATCTTTCTACAGATATTATACAATAGTAGCTACATTTACTTGAGTCAGTTACAAATGAAGCAATATAGTGAACTCTAAAAGATATTACCCTTACTAGCAACATAAAATAAGGCACCTAAAAATATGTTTCTTTGGTTTGGAGAAAAGCATTAACTATACTGGAGGACATAAAAGAGGGTCTGAATTAGTGGGCAGGTCACCCTTACTCATGACAAAAAGGGGTTGTGGTGAGAGTTTCCATATGGATGTAAAAATTCAAAACAAGTCTGGCTAAAGTTCCAGGAAAGAATTTTTAAATACAACCTTGATAGTTATCCTAGAATTAAGGAAGTTAATAAAACAACAATAAGATCCCCTAAAGAAGATCAGGTTGAAGTGGAATTAAGAAATACATTTATTTAAAACCAAGCATGGCGACACCAGAGACAGGAGCATTCAAAGATGTTCGTGGGCAGCTAGTCAGGCATATTCAGCTGAGAACAACATGGAGATCTCAAATAGGACTGACATCTAAGGCAGCCTTCTGACCTCCGTGTGTGCACTACAGCATCCTTGTACCTGCACTCACCTACACACACACACACACACACACACACACACACCACAGACAATGTATTTTAAAGATAGAACAAATATTAAAGTGTAGGAATAGGAATTGTAAAAGGATAGATAATATGGAACAGAATTATTAATTATTAATCCCCAAATTAGAAATACTTATTGGTCACTGAGAAGCAATACTTTAGTATTTAGGTAACAATAGACTATTTGCTGCTTTATATTACTAACAGCTAGAAGTTCCAGATGGATTGGTATTCAGTGTGAAATGCAAAAGTTTGCAACTGTCTTAAGAAAATATCGTTATGAATTATTTCTTAAATCAGACGAAGAAACACAAACCAAATAGAGATATCTGAGTACATTAAAATTTAAAAATTTCTAAATTTAAGAACATCTGAAGGTGAGTAAAGAAACAAACCAAATGTTGAAGGAAAATATGAGAAATGTAAGTGGCATATTAGGATAGTAGTGGATATGTATAAATAACTGCATCTGTAGGAAAAATGTAATGACATTAATATCATTTTTTTAAAGATTATTTTAAAGATTCTTTTTAGTGGCTTCGTATGTGTGTGTGTGCATCCATGTGTGTATGCATGCATGTGTGTGTGTATGTGTCTCCATGCAGATATGTGTACATGAGTTCATGTAACCAATGGGAACAGAAGAGGGCATCGGATNCCCTGGAGCAGGAGTTGGCAGTGGCTGAGGCTGCTTCATGTGGGTGCTGGAAACTGAACTGTAAGAGCACCAACACTCTTAAACACTGAGCTACCACTCTAGCCTTTAGGTTTTAATTAGTACATATCAATTATACATAATGACTTTCAGATTGTATTTTGTGTATACTTATAATAAAGTTAGACAAAATTCAGTCCCTCATTATTTTCTCTTGTCCCTCTATTCTTACTAATCCTTTTTCTTGCCCCAATTATTTATTTCTAATGTATTATTACTTTTTCTTCAAGAGTTTTATAACTGTGTAGAATGCATTTTGACTAAATCCACCCCCCTGTAAATAACCTAATTGTTAAAAAAATATCTCTAGACCTCATCCAGGGGACAAAACAAGAATGGACCAGAAATATTTTAAAAGATACTAATTCTTTTAGGAAAACAAGAAAATTAAAATCAAAATCACAATGTGACACCATTTCATATCCTCTTGATTGACATAAATCATGACAGTGTCAACTTCAAAATGCATTGTTAATAGGAATGTAAATTACTTTAACAAAATGTGAAAACCAAGTTTTATTATCTACTGAATTTGGTTATGTGCATACTTTATGATTCAGCAAATTGATTAAGTACCTCAAATATCATTTGCACTGGATATATATATATATATATATATATAGAGAGAGAGAGAGAGAGAGGGTTATTCATAACAGCATTGCAATGATAGTAAATAATTGGAAACTACCGGTAAAGCTGGCCAACACTACAACTGGTAAATTAATTGATATTAATTTTCATGGTAGTGAAGTGAGAGCAAATGAATGATATTCATAAATATCACCACAGAAAAATGTCCTAAGCATAACCACATAATCATGAGTGAAAAGAAACCAAAACAAGCATAAATATAACTAATTAATAATTAATGACTACCTGTAATCTTTTTTTCTTTTCAAGAATAACCCATCTTTATCTTTTTTCTTATTCTCTCTGTCTCTCTGTCTCTCTGTCTCTCTGTCTCTCTGTCTCTCTGTCTCTCTGTCTCTCTCTCTCTCTTCTTCGGTTCATATTGGCCTTGAACTCAGTATCCTCTCCTGCCTCAGCCTTTCACATGCTAGGACTACACGTGTGTGTCATCTCGCTCCTGCTTTTGCTAATCACAACCAGGGAAGATTCTGTAATTTCTGCAATGCCGTATTTTCATTTTCAGTCAACTCAGAGTGTCTTCCGATTTTCTTTACATTTTCTGTTTTGATACATTTATTATAGAAGAATATTTAGTTCCCATGTATTTATCATCTTTCCGTTATTGCTTTTTAGCTTCACTCCACTGTGGATGGAGAAGATGCCTTGTGCAATATCAGTTTTTTGTCTTAATGAATTCTTCTTTTGAGATTCAATAAATGGATTCTCTGGAGGATGATCCATGTGCACTTGTGATGAATGTATATTTTCAACTCTGGATGTTCTAGAGATGTCAGGCAAGTATAATTGCTTTCTCCTTCCTGTGTGGAGAATATGTTTATATCANGAATATTGTGACTCAGTAGGGAGAAACAGTTGGAAAATGGAGGATATGACTGCAAAAAATCTCCAATAAATGAAAAGGCATATTGATATATACTGTGGATGAAACGATTCAGCTTGTGGAAAAAGATAAGGACTTTTCCTTTGATAATGGACGGGAGTGAGAAGAATGGATTGGGGTTTAAAAGGTATCTAGATGGTAGGTTTTCAAGAGTACAGTGACTTGCTATATGCACATTTAACAATACTTTTAAGACAGTGCAGCAAACATGTTAAAATTCAAAACCTTTTAGAAATTTCAAGGTATGAAGATATTCACTGTGCTATATAGAATGAATATGATTCAGGAGGCATTAACATTTTTAGATTTTAGAAGTCTAATTTAAGTAGATTATACTTCAAATTAATTTTAAAATTGGGCTTGGAAGTATATCTGGTGGTCAAATACTAATTAACTTGGATTTCCATGAATATATATATATATATATATTTGTGTGTGTATACATATATATATATATATTATCCATACAGATGTCTTACCTCTAATAATTTCTCTGAAATTCAAGTAGACTTTACATTTCTTCAAATCTTTCTTGGTACTAACTAGTTACAGTAACTAGTTTGTCATACAAACAGATCCATTCTTTTCTTGTCATTGACCTCTTAAGTTGATGCCATATGACTAATCACAGACTCAGGCTTCAAAGGCCAGATTTTGATGTTTAACAAAACACTGAGGAGCAGACGTCTTGGTCCTCTGATTCTGACTGTCTTTGCAGTCTCTCTTCCTCTATGTCTCTGAGCCTTAAGTGCAGGTGTAGAGGGTTGTGTTGTAGATATGTGTCTTTCGGTTGGGCACTGATGGTCACTTGTTCTCAGTTTTGGATTTCTNTAATAATCTGCTGCGAAAAGAAGCTTCTTTGATGAGAAGTGAGGGCTACACTTATTTGTGGGTTTAAGAGTGAGTGTTTAGAATGCAGTAAAATCTCACAGGGCCCCACCCCTAGATGAACAGCTACAGGGAATGGCTACTAAGAGAGACAAATCATTCCTCTCTAGGAAAAGGCCCCTGACAGCTTATCTAATCCCAAGCAGTTAGTCCTAAACACATATAAACATAAGCAACACTAAATGGACTCTGTGACACTAAATGGACTCTGCAGGTTATATTTACATATATGTGTGTGTTTGTGTGTGTAAGCATGCAATAATAACTACAGAAGAAGAATAGATCATGCCTTTAGAAAGAAGTAGGGGGATAGGGATATGGAAATGATATGAACATACCACTCATGTATAAAACTGGGAAAAACTTCAAATATAAAATAAACTTTGATGAGGACTTGGGAGAAATTGACTGCATATGCAAATTGATTTATAAAATTACAGAAATAGTTGTCTTTGGAACCAATTATGATCCAATACACACCTATCAGAATTTTAGCAAAACTCAATTTTTTTCATATGAAACATGGAGAGTTGTTCACTCTGAATCAGGAGAAGAGGCAGGAGCTCCCTGCACTGGGGGCCAGGCCCCAGAGACAGACAGGAGTTTTTTCTTTTTTTTTTTTTTCCTGCGCAGAGCTCACCTCACATTTACTATGGTGCTTTTCAGGAGAAGCATTTGTTTTCTTGCATTTATTCCCCCATCTTTGTGTATGTACAAATTTTCAGAGTGTTTTTGAACCTTGCTTTCGAAAGTGTTTTAAGCAAGTTATATACTTTTATTGATGTAGTCTAAACTTGCTTCCACCTAGGAAGATCACATTTACTATTTACTATAAAAAATGCAAATGATATTGCATATGCTCTGAATTTGAGCAGTTACAGGTCGATACATGAGAAAAGCAGAGAGATAAAATTCGAGGCTATTAAATCAATGGTGATGGCAGTGTTTCTCAGGAGAGCCAGAGACATGGATCTTCTCTTTAAGACTTCTGATTGTTTTCTTCCTTGCCTTAGGACTCAGGGATACAACAATGGCAATGACAGTTACTGTGAAAATTTATTAATATCAGTATTATTTTCTGAGGATTCATGATACTGAACTAACCATAGGAGAAATGGAGATGTAGAACATATAAAATTCCATAACCAATCTGGAAAGACAGCTTAAATGTATTATTGGGTAATTCGTCATGATGTCGAAGATAATGTCTTCCATGAATGCATTATCCATGTGGTCATAAATACCTGATGAGGCCTAGATAGGTATGGCCTACTAGGATATATCTCGGCCAGCAGATGTAAGTTCAAAAATTTAGTAAACAGGAAACTATCTTACTCGAATTTATTTTACTATTATTGACATTTGATTTTATTATTCTGAATACTTTCATCCAAATTTCTTGTCCAACAATAGACATATTTGAAAGCAGTGGTGATCCTGAGTTGATCTGGAATATACTACGATTAATTTCATTCTTTCTGAAATTGGTCTTGAGGACATCCTTGAAGATTGAGCATCATGAAACATGCAAGGAATCATGAAAAATGCTGGTGGAACTTTCTGCTTGGGAGTAGCTTTCCTAGTATTTCTAACCTGATGGATTAGGAAATGAAGTAAAAAGAGATAGCATTAAGAGGCATGTTTCTCACTTTACTTTTTTACAATAGCCTTCCCACAGAGTTCTTTTGGAATATTTAGAAATATACTCTTCCTCCAAGATTACCCACTAGCAAGAGATATGAGCACAAGCAAATAACAAAATCATCACTAAAAAAAAGAGAAGAGTAGAGAATTATAAACTTCCTTGATTTGTTTTTTATCACAAAAACAGTTGCCTGGGGTTTCATGGCGTCACCAGTGGGCTCTTTTATGCTTCCTAAAGTAGTTTCCCTCAAAATACCCTAATGCAAAGTTTTTAATTGTTCTAGAGCTTTAAAATTAGCAACTCACAAAAAATTAGAGATGAAATAGACTTATAAATAATACTATCCAAAGTCCTAATCATCATTTGTATGTGTCTTTTTCCTGCAATGACTTAGTTAAATTACAGTGCTCAAGTTTTCATCTCTTTGATTACCAGAGTTAAATGGGGATTCAAGTTGGAATACCCAGGGATGTAATCCTTCAATGTGTATTATATCGCGTGCCTTTAAAAAACCCAATTCCATTCAAATCTACCTTGCATAGATTCATGAGCTGTATGCTATTAAGTTTTATTTTATACTAAGCACAATTATTTGTTGCATAATACCCAGCTCCTTGTGTTCCTGAATAGAAGCAATAACCTCTTTCACTGGACTCTGCACTTTCCTTAGGCCTAATTAATACCCATGCATCATTTCTCTCACACTTATGTTTGTTTTCTAGATACCTTGTGATACCTTATAGCACAAAACCTCTGTCCAGCCACGTTCACTGCTAAATTTTTAAAAGATCATGAGACGTTGTGAGGTTTCCATTTAAAATCCTTCACTAATGAATCGGGAATTATGGAACCGCTTTTCCTACAGTTTGAAGCCAGGGATTTGGGAGCTTATGTTTCATGGCACTATTCAGGTCTGTTGCAAGTCAGAAACCCACTGTTCATGTGTGTTGAATGCACTAAGCAAAAAGANCCAATGCTGTAAAACAGGCATATTTCAATGAAAAAGGCACTGCGAACCTGCTAACTTTTCCTTTGCTACCCACCACTAGCTACTGATCATACTATTTATAGGGTAATTCTAACTGAAAGCAGTGATCTTTACTGCCTTTATCTCCCAGAGCAGAACTTGCAGAATAAAAGTATTCTTAGTATTTCAGATGTCCTAGAAACTTGGCATTATTTTTTAAATTAGACACNGTAGCTACCTCATCTNCTTTTATCAATTTTGAAACTATAAGTTTAGCACATTTCTATAATACTTCCCAAGTGAGGAAAATAAAACCCAGAAGCTGAATGATTTGCTGAACTGCACAAAGCAAAATGTTTAAAGTTGAAACTTCTTTTGGGGGCTTTTTCAACAGCCTTGTGTATTTCTCTTTTTCTTCATTCTTTCCTTCGTTCCTTCCTTTCTTTCTACATTTTTTTTTGAGATTGTAGTGTAAGTACAATATTTCCTTTCTTCCTTCTGTGTACTCGCATATACTCTTCCTTGCTCTCTTTCAAATTCATGGCTTCTTTTTTCATTATTGTTGCCCCCCCCACACTCCTAAGTATTGCCCCTTCAGCCTATATAATGATATTGGTATGTATGGTTTCTGGGCTGACCTTTTGGTATTGGATAAGCAATATCCAATGCTCTTCTCTGAGGAAGACTATGTCTCCCACTCTCAGCATTTCTTAATTCTCTATGGTTCTTTGAGTAGGGTTGAGGCTCCTTGGGCTTTCCCCACTCCCTTTAATCATGTCTATTGATGTTCTTGCTCAGCGTATAGTTGGATAGTCATTTGGTAAGACCTTTGTATTTTGTAATGAAGTGCACTCACATGGCATGTCTATGCTTCCACCAGAGACTATAAATACCTCAAGGTTGGGATTTAATTGCCCACCCCAAATTGGTATCACCTAAGTGTAAAGTGAGATGCTCTGACCACATACCTGTTAGAGAACCAAGTATTAATATACTGTCTTCGTTTATGCCATCACTTAGGTATTAGCTGACTCCTTTGCTTAGTGACCATTAGCAGTGCTTGTCTTTAAATCTTATATGCACTATCAAATATGGATGTGTGAGTCTTCTGGCTCTCCAGATTTGATGATGCTGTAACACCTTCATGGACAGAATAGATTCCAGAGGCATCTTCTTAGTCATCTCACAAATCTCAATACACTTGACCACTGCCTGTTCAGAGTTCTGTCTGCGTTCATTTTAAAACTTGGTATGTCAAAGCAAGTGAAAAGGAATTANAGGCAAACTGTGCAAGTCTTGCTTACTTCTTTCCAGAGTTTCTTATGCTGTTGTAGCAAAAGGCAGTAATTACATAGTCTTGGTTCTTATGTAAGAAAATATTTGTGTGGGTCATTCTCTCAATTAATACTTGGCAACCCATGGCTGATTTTGCTATATATCCATCAATTTGATTCATGCTTCTAAGGCACATGACTTTTGTACTGGGAAGTGACCAGTTTATTGTTCAGTAAGAACCCTTAGGGATGGTGGTATGACCACAATGTGTAATGATACTGAAATGAATTATCATAGCGGCCCTATTATCCTTATTACGTCCTACTTACAAGGGTGGCCATTGTGGGCATCTAGGGACTTGAATTTTAGAAGAGTTTCTAAACTCTAACAGATCTGAGTACATTTCTGTGCTCAGATTGTTCATACAAATTAGATGGCTTATGTTCAATGCCTGTTTTCCTTCTGGGTATCCGAAAGTTTGATGCATGCTAGAAAGTAGGTAGCTTCCTGACTAGCCTCTTCTAAAATCCTGGACACTGTTGTTGAGTCTGCTTTCCTGGTGACCATCACTTTATCACGTTGACACATCTCACTCCTAGAGAAAANAAACATGTGTTATGTCATTGTCCCATGGAGGCTGCTCATGGTTTCCCACTTTAAAAAGACCCCTTTCCCATGGCTGGCTTGCTTCTGTATCTGCTCATTGTACTGTCACCATCACAGGTCTGACCACATGCTTACTTCTNTGAATCCTCTTAGTGACNCAGAACCTGTGTCATGNTGGCTTTGGTGACTCTTGACATGTTAATAAGTGTAATGGCTCACCTCTACAGAAGATTTGTTCTGTTCTAGCACTTTCCTAAGAACACTGCATGAAGGAACTCATTGATCTTCGTGGTAGAGATCTCCTTATNGACCCCTCTATTTTATGTGTGAGTAAAACAAGATGTGCTGGAAGCTACTGCCCATCTATTGGAAGCTACGGAGGCAGGGCAGTAAGAGAGACAGCAGGCAAAACCTTGTAGAAGGGAAGCACAATTGGTAACCCACAAACTTGAACTTCTGTCTTACTTAGTTCAGTGTCTGACCCATGACAGACAACTCAAACATAAAGGTTATTTCCTTTTAAAGTTCAAACTGAACTAATAATGCAATTAGATTGCTATATGCTGTCAGTACCATGAAAACTTCAGGATTTTATTGTTAATAGTGAGTTCTTCACAACTTTTAATATCTGATTAATAAGTTATTTTCCCCAAACCTATACTTTCTCTTATACAAGAAAAGTTATTGCACCAAGTTCTTCTCACCCAGTCTTACTCAAGGAATTGGATGAAGCTTTTCTGTACCTTGTGGTCTCATGTTCCAGTTAGGTTGCTGTTACCACAGTGACCAAAGCAGCTTGGGGGTGAGGATTTTTTTCATCTTCCAGGGTATAATCAGTCACTGAGGAAAGCTAAGATAGGAACTTAAGACAAGNGTTTGTAGCAGAAACCACTGGAGGATGAGGCTTTACTCAGCTAGATTTTTTTTTTAATTTTAATTTTTGAGATTATANTATAATTACAATATTTCTCCTTTATTTCTCACTAATTGTTGCTGCATGTATAAATGTATATGTATATTTAATATATATTTATACATATATACATATACATATACAATATAATATATATTTTGTACATATTTATATATGTATTTTTACAGCCCAGGCCTACCTGCCTGTGAATCTTCACATTGGATTTTTCACTTTCACTATCAAATATATTTTTATGAATTTATCCACCACCAAAAGCAAAATATCCATGGCAGAATTAGAATATCACACTCATATACAAATATTTTTATCCAAATACATTATATTTAAAATATATACATAGGATATTTTAGTGTACCTTAAATTTTAAGACACATTTGTCTTTCTTCTCTGCAAATGGNATTGAACAAGGAAAATTAGAGAGAGATAAGAGTTTGTTCTAATGNTCCAAGAAAATNATTGGAAAATANAGTTATTCTTAGTAGGCCTTCATAATTCTGAATAGGTCAAAATGAGAGTGATGAGAGAAGAAGCAGATGGATAAAAATTTATGTAAATGACTAGGAACCAAGAGTGAGGTTTGGATGGAAGAAGAGCAAATATCAGGCTACCCTGATCACCCAAATTGATTCCAGGCCCTCTCCATTGACAGAGAGCAGGAGAAATGGAGGAACTCCTATATGCTGAGCACTTCCTACATATCAGGTATTATTAATTTCTTATCTTATCTTTTGTAAGGAAATCCCATAACATTATTATGACACAGGCACAATGAGGTCTGAAAGCAGCAAAGTGGGGTTCAGGGAAAGTAGGGTGACTTGCTCATTGCAGCACCCCACCTCCCAACACTGAGTTCCACTAAAGCATGTCCACTTTATAGCAAGTGTCCTGGCTAAGCCAACTGTCTCAGGCTATAATTTCTCGGTGGAGATGGAGAGGAAATAGCATGGCCCTTTTAATATATGTGTTACTCAAATATATATGTGTTTCTATTGCTATGATAAAATATCATGACCAAGGCAGCTTGTAGGAGCAAGAGGTTTTTCGTGCTTGTGGTTCCAGAGAAATTAGGGTCCATCGTGGCAGGGAGGAATGCCAGCAGGCNGTCATGGCAGCTGAAGTTGCAAGCTGAGAGTTCACATCTTGAATGGAAAAAAGACAGAAACCTCCCAGAAAACTGGGAGTAGGGAATTGCCTTAAGCTCTCCGAAGCCTGCCCCAGTAACACACTTCCTCTAGCAAGGCCACACCCCCTAAACTTCTCTAAACAGTGTCCCTAACTGTAAAAATGCTCAACACTATGGATGACATTTCTCATTCACACCACAACAGTGTGATTAAGGTCTTCTGCTCCAAGACACCTAGAGAACACATCCTGAGGGAGAGATGCCTTACTCAACCCAACTATTTTATCCCCAAATTCATGCAATAAAACATGTAAGCAAAGGCAGGCAAAGCATAACCAAAGTACACTCTCTAGCTCCAGCTTTGAACTTTTTATTTATCTTCTTACACACTTCCAGGACACTCGGTTGTCTTTCCTACAATGCTTTCTTTAGATGAAAGCTTTCCTCACTCTGCCCTTCCCCATGTTAGCCTTTGGTAAAATGTTACGGCATCGTGTCATGGTTAGATCCACTTATAGCTGTACACAGTTGTAGAACGAATCTTAAATGGTCTTATTAATTGAAAACACCAGGCCAGGTATTGAGGTAAATTCTGAAAGGTCAGAGAAACAGAACAAGCCACAGCCAACCTCACCTTGCCAACTCCTCAGCTGATCTT
>LZPO01046008.1:0-10440 GCA_001675575.1 Neotoma lepida | reverse complement strand
TGCATTGATAATAAATAAAGCTAAGCTGTCAGACTCGCTGAGGGGCTGCACCCATAAGACTAAGCCTGCCTAGGGTAGACCAGAGCTCTCCTGGAGCAAGTGGTTGTCAGTCATGGATGAAAGTCCACAGTGACTGCATGTGAACAAAAGAAATTAGTAAAAGCAATGTTAATAGCATACATTAACTGTTTGCAGATGAGTTTGAGTGTATAACTCACATAAAAATATTACTGACAAGCTTGCTTTACATCTATTTTCTGTTCTAGTGTACATTTATCCCACAGGAAAAGACTTTTTGGTGCTTTTCATAAAATTTATAATTGAAAAGGAGAGNTACATAAGCTTCCAAAAGGCTTTGATAATAATACAATTTAGCATTGATTTTTATCCCTCAATTGATTAAAGTTAGTAAGAAATGGTTTATCCTTCTGTTGCTCAGTTCGTTTTCAAGTCCTCTACAGCTACCTGAGGTGAGGGTGGGCTTGCTGGGAAGTGCAGATCTGTGTGAGTCCTTCTCTGACCCATAGGTGGCGCTAGGCCCCCAGCAAGTGTCTGATCATTTTGTAAATTTCAGATTAAATGTGAATAGATAGGATCTTATATAATCAATGTGGATATAACTTAACTGCCTAAAGTATTATATCTACGACAACCCTCAGCAGCATNGGAGGAGAAGGGAGNGAGAGACAGACAGATGACGACAACTTAAAAGGCCGGTGAGATTGTAGAATTAAACCGTTCCAGAGCTTCATCCTGCCAGGTGGTCTANGCTAAAGCAATTCTTTAAATTCATATATTCAAAGCTGCGGAATTAAAAATGTGTGAATTTCTGAATAACATGATCCCGCTGCCAGGTCTCAGATTTACACTTAGTTGGCTTGAAGTGGTCAGCAAGGGGATGCCCTCAGGATGCAGATGGGGTTGATCTCTGATGATGATCACTAGAGAGAGGAGTTAGGATGTTGTGAATGTTGTCTTCCCAGTGTCGTTTGTTTGAGCAGCGGGCAGGGGGGGAGCTGGCTTGTGACAGCAGGGTAACAGCTCATTTATAACATCACACTTTTAATTACTGCACAGATAGCTTGTTTAAATGGTAATATTCCCACAGATTTCTGTAGTAATTAAACTTCATATTGGAGTCAGATATGGATCAGATTCAATGAAGAATCATCCAAGATCTGACAAGCACCTTCACTTTC
Organism: Neotoma lepida; assembly: GCA_001675575.1. Lineage (NCBI taxonomy): Eukaryota > Metazoa > Chordata > Mammalia > Rodentia > Cricetidae > Neotoma > Neotoma lepida. Next base: position 9,241 of record LZPO01046008.1, on the reverse strand, counting down.
CAAGGGTTCAGAATGCAATTTAATCAATGTTTTTTCTGCTACAGTTTCATGTTTCCTACGTAAACATTTTAATTGCAAATAAAGGCCTGTGGTTTTCAAAGACTCTTATTTTCATCCTTTGCCTTCCCTTTCCTTTCTTCCTTTCTAATCTTTCTATCATGCCCCCTTCCTTCCTTCTGCCCCTTTCTTCCCCCTACTGGGGATTGAGCTAGGGCATTCAGCATGCTAGGCAAGTGCTCATGACTGAATTGCACTCCCCCACTCCTTTCCTATTTTGAGAGAGCTCCTCACTAAATAAAATATTCATTTCCCCCCATGTAATGTCTTCTTTTTTCTCATTTAAAAAATAAATTTCTTGCTTTACTCTGTGTGTATAATACATGATGTGTGTGTGCAGGCATGCAAGCCAAGGCACACCCACTGAGCCATCCCCCCAACCCCAGCCTTTTGTCCACTTTTAAAATGTCTGACAATGAGATTCAGCTTTTTCTTAATGGAACTCTTACATTGTGGGGCAGATTTTTAAAGTTGCTGCTGGTAATTATGGATGAAAATGCTTTTAAAAAATAGTTTAGGCTTTGAAAGTCTTTCAAAATTATTTTTCAGTTATTTATAAAAATGATTTCTTTTTTCTACACTTAGATTGTAGATACCCACCACGCAGTGTACATGGAGGGTTTTTTATGCAAATGATCCACCCTGCAAGGCATCTGANTGTGTTCATTTCTTTGCAGTTTGAGCCATCCTTATTCTCCTCATGCAGAAACACAAATGTCCTCACCGAAGAGAGTGCAGGTGGATCATGAACTGAATTCATTAGCAGAGCAGATTCTTTCATTGNGTACAAATGCTTTCTACATGTAAATTACTTTTTGCATTCTTCCCTCCCACTTGGTACACCTATATTTTTCTGGTTTTCTGCCCAGTGCTTGTCACAAAAGAGAACATATTACAGAACCTACATGTAACAGAGCTCCAAAGCTGCAACATGCAGACTAGGAAACTGAGTCACCTAGGGACTCCCAGATTTCCACATGACACACAGCTGGCTAATGTCAAATGAACAGGTGTAGTGCTATTTCTGTATATTCATTATTGGTTTGCAGAAAGTAACTTTAAAACAATATCTAAAAATCCATTAATGTCTCAATATATTAAAATGCCAGAAAACAAACTTAAACGTGTCAGGACTTACTCACCACACTCAAGCCCTGTACAAACGTCAATGGTTCCCTCAATGACCTGGACTTTCAAAGGTACAGAATTCTCATCCCAGACCACCTGAAATCTAGACATATAACTACTTACTACAGCCACATTTTTCATGAGAGCCACATATTCCAGGAGAGGAACCTGAGCCATGTCTTGATATTGCCATGTGGGATTCTTCTCAATTGTGGCTTTGGTCTATTGTGTTGGCAAGAACATGCTAGGTTATGGGTAAGGGTAGTCACTGTGCAAGCTGACAAGTACTAACCAGGCTAAACAAAGCATTGGCCATTCTCAAGGCAGGAGAAGAGACTCAAAAGGAGAACAAGAGTCTATAAGGATGGACAGCAGGTCAGAGATTACCAAGACACACAGGGTAGGTACACAAGAGAACAGATGATCCAGGGCAGTGCCAACCCACATGTGTTTCATGTGCTGCAGAGTAGGTGGAAGAAAAGAAAAGAAAACAGGTGACAATATACTTTTATGGCTCTGGAAAGGTAGAGACTGGCGGATTCCTGGAGCTGAGTAGTCAGGTAGCCTAGCTCACATGGCAAGCTGCAGGCCAGAGATAGATCTGCCACATAGAGCAAGGTGGATGATTTCTGAGACCTCAGATTGTCCTCTGGTCTCCATATAAATGTGCACATGCATGTATGTGCACTCAGACACACCCACCCACACCCACACTTGCACACACATACACCAACAATCACACACACACACACACAAAGAGAGAGAGAGAGAGAGAGAGAGAAGTACGTTTTTATGGCTTCAGAGCTTAATTTCAACTTCCAATACTTAATTAAATGTAAGACCCCGGGCAAAGGTTTCTCACCTCACCAGACAGCAGTTTCTTATCTATACAATGGGATCTGTGCTGCACACGAGAGTGTAACCTACATACAATGGAGCAGAGCAATGCTGGTATGGGGGATCTATCAGGTATGAGCCTTGCTTTTCTGTGGACATCCTCTTACAAATGAAGGTTGCCCAGAACTTTTTAACCACACAGATCTCATTTCATTTATATTTTTCGTGCCCAGAAGTGGCTGTGTTAAAATTCAGTACGCTTGTATCCAATCTAGTTCCATTACACAGCCGACAAGCTGCACCATTAAATGGCATTCCGTTCTTATTTAAATAATCACATTAGACTTTGAAGCCACGTGCTTTCCTTTACTTTACATTCTGTGTGTGAGACCCATCTGAAATGAAACCTCACACCATTGGTTTGGGGGCGGGGGCGGGGTAGACTTCTGGCTGTGACTCCCGAGACAATTTTATCAGTGGAATTGTCCAGATGAAAGTATTAATTCTAGATGATGGGGTGATGTAGGGGAAGTAAGTTATGCAAGCAGATAGAGATTGAGACAAATTCTTGGACAGTGATCTCTGTTTCTGTGGCTCCTCTCTGGTGCTGATGATGGGGTCAAGGAACTAGGGAGTATCGCTCTATGAACGCAATGCATGCCTGGCTGCTTGAATCTCCAGATCAGTGATTCTCAGCCATCCTAATGCAGTGGCCCTTTAATACAATTCCTCATGTTGTGGTGACCCCCAACCATGAAATTCTTTTATTGCTACATCGTAACTGTAATTTTGCAACTGTTTTGAATTATAATGTAAATATCTGCTTTCTGATGGTCTTAGGTGACCCCTGTGAAAGGGTTCTTTGACCTCCATATTGGTACCTGCTCTTCTAGAATACCAGTGAACTTTCCTGACCTAGTACTGGAGCTGGGCCTCGGGCTTCTGCTGGTCCTATTAGTGTTCTGGGGGTTAGTGAAGATCTGTGGAGCACAANGTCTAGCCTCTTCCCACTGTGCCCATCTAATTTCAGATAGGGGCATGTGTCCTGGGTTATTTTAACCAGGAACACCATTTATTTGTGTTTCTTCCTGCCTGTAAGGTGATCTGACNAAGCTGTTGGAAATAACTCCTGTACAGCTCCTTAAAAGGTCCACCGCTGCACTATAATTACGGGTGAGGGCTGAGTCACCTTTACCTCTGACGTGGAGAGGAGGTCCTCAAGCTGGCTCTACCCTAGCTGGAGTGAATTCATAGCTAGGTCCCTAGGCCAAAAAACCACAGGGAAATGGTATTGTTCCTAAGATTGCTAAGTATATTAATGAAAAGTTCACATACATTATTAGCTTTTTTTTTGGTTCTATAAATGCAATCAGCAGGGTGCCAATGCTGGCCCCAATTTCATAGTCTAGCTCTCCTGTGAAGCCCAGTTCTATTTCCCTGCTCTGTGATCCACTTACNTGTTATTTTTATTTGGTGAGAGATGTCTGTTCCTAGGGACAACTGCTCTTGTGAATATGATACAATTTGGTGTCCCATGGGTTGCACTTTCCCTGTGACTTAGCATAAAGCTGCTGTCCTTCAGAAATGGCTTCAGTCAAAATATGAAGGAACATGAAGACAGCATGTATTGGATTGTAACCATACTCACTGAATTCATATCTGTTTGAACACTCAGGTAAGATATAAGATGGTACGGCCCTTCTCAGAGACTCTGTGGTATTGTTGGGGGAGAGTATAGACACCAGATGTGGTGATTCTGGAAGCAAGTCCTGGGAGTGCCATTCCTGCCTTCATCACCATGAGAACCTCATTTGGCTGATCTAAACCTAACTATCTTCTGTGAAACAACATACAACTGTATTCATCTCATAAGAGTATTGAGAGAAATAAACCAAAGAACCCTGGGAGACATTTTGCCTGGTCCCAGGCAAATAACACAAGCCACACACCAGTCTTCTATCTCATCACCTGTTTGGCAGGAAATGTTTCCTAGCATCATCTTTGGTTTCTGGTATTAGTTCTTCCTAGCTAAGTATGGTGCATCAGTTATACAGTATCCACTTCATTCCATTNCAGACACTAGCAGAGTTGAAGTAACGTTTTTTTACAAGCCAAGAAAACAAATGCCCACAGAGCCAGTGCTGAGAGACTGGAGTTGTCATCCAGGATGAATAACTAAATTTCACTTCAAAAGTGGGAAACTGGAGAAACCTGCAGAAACGACCAAACCAAACTAATGGGAACTCATGAAAGTTGGATCAACAGTCGTGGAGCCTGCACGGGGCTGGGCGGAACCCTCTGCATGGCAAGACAGTTGTGTAGTCTGATCTGCTTGGGGGGCCCCCTGGCGGTGGGATCAGAAACCATCCCTAGCCCATGAGCGGCCTTTTTGGAGCCCACTACCTATGATGGGACACTTGCGCAGCCTTGAGGCAGGGGGAGGGGCTTGGCCTTGCCTCTACTGGGTGTGCCTCCTCATAGGAGGACTTGCCTTCTTGTTTGAGAGGGAGTGGAGGAGTTGAGAGGGGGAGGCTGGGGGGAGTAGGGAGGAGGGAAGAGGGCTATCTCTGATTGGTGTCTAGAATGAATGAAAAATTTTCATAATATAAAAAAAATGATAATACCTAAGGATTAATAATGCAGGGAAGGAAGTTTCTCTCCTCTCCACAGGAATGAGGACCAGCAGTGTTCAGGATGGAGTCTATGNAGATAGAGTCTGCACATTTTGCAACCAAACTTTAATCTTATTCACAAGCTCCTTAGAGGTCTTGGTTCTACTGCCTGCAATCTTCTAGAATCTTTCCTTATACACGAATGGAGTTTGTGTTTCTGTGCATATGCTTATTTTCAGACAAATCAATGACATTTGACATTTGGGAATTGATTTTACTCTTGCGTTTTCAAGAAAAACTACAAAATCACAGAGAGCAAAATGTGAAAAACTGCTCTCTTCTGACTACACTTCTTCATCCTTGATATTAAAAATAATAAGCCTGGGACATGGCTGTCCCTGGAACCTGAAACTCAACCTGTGTGGGCCATGCAAGCTACAAGGTTCTTTTATTGTGAGAGCTAGTCAGGAGTGGGAATAAACTTTCAAACTAATTTTGCACTCCAGGGTCCAGGCAGTAGACTTCATATAAATGCAGTTAAATGTTCAATGCAGCCTGCAATAGCTTTGCATGCTTCATCAAGGCACTGTCACAAAGGAAGCAAGGCTAAGAGCTGCCCAAGGTCATGGAGCCAGTCAACAGAGTGAGTTTGGATCAGGGCATTTCTACTGACCTCATTCTGTCCCTAAGAACGTACCTTGCGGGATTGTCTGTCTTCCCCTGAATGAAACAGGGCAGTCTTGGGACTTCTGAGATACTCTCCAAACAACCAAGTTCTTCATGGCATTCTTAGTGGTACACCCTCTCTTTATCCAGATATCAAAAGTGAAGATCAGATGGGAATAAAACATAGGGTCTAATTCAGAATTTTCCATCAGCTTAACAAGTCTTTCAGAGGCAAGAAGTATGAACAGGGCACATGTGCCCTATTTTACTGACTCTTAATTTTGCCCATTTTCCTGGCCATACATTCAATCCCATCTAAAGGTAGTGTTAGAATGGAAAAGAAAGGCCATGGAGAAGAAAAGTCATGGCTGCTACCTACCAATGGATGGCAGAGTTCACTCTGCACCAGGAGGGACTGATTACTTTCACATGTTCATGAGCCATCCCTTTAAATCTCTCCTGTGATGTGGATAAGTGGTTTCCTGTGATCAGGTACTCCCCCTTCTGGACTGACCCTAAAGAGTTGACATCACAGCATGGATTCTACAAAGCAAGCTTGAAATATGCCATATAAGTATCTTACAGTGATTTCTGTTCTGTTCACTCCATCTCAAAAAGGTTTACAGCAGTGCAGATATCTCCTGTGCTCTGTGGGTGCTGAGAAGGAAAAAGAGTATACAGGATGCCTCTAGGGCTCTCAGGTGCTAGCAGACACCAGGTTGTGGCNTTCCAATTAAGGGACATATCTTCAGTTGTTGAAACATAGTTGGGACACCTGAGGTTTAAGTTAAGTGGTCCTGATACCAAAATACCCATACCAAAACCCTCTCTACAACTTTGTAGCCATAATACACTCTGGTACTGGTTTACAAGCTAAGTCTTCTGTAGTATACTTCAGATGGTTGTATCACTACTTGCCTGGTGGATCTACATGTCCACTCACGCTGTTCACGGTTAAGTCCCATCATGTCACTAAGACATTGTAGGAGGATATGGAGATGCTGTGTAATATGTTAAGGTTAAATATTTATTCCCTAAGAAGCTAGTCTTCCTTGTCTCCTTGACTGAATTAGAGTCACCCAGAAGACTGACTGTGAGGTTATTTTTAGAGAGACTTAACCGAGAAAAGAAGACCCATCCTTACTGTGGGTGGTACCATTCTACGCACCAAGTCTTCACTCGGGTTTCTATTGCTGTGATAAAACAACATCACCATAAGAAACCTGGAGTAGAAAAAGGTTTATTTTTCTTGCACCTCCATACACAGTCTATAACTTAGGGAAGCTGGGGAAGGAACATGGAGAGNGGAACTGAAGCAAAGACTATGGAGAAGTGCTGGCTCACCCCTCATGGCTTTCTCTGTCTGCTTTCTTATAGAACCCAGTACCTTCTGCCCAGTGATGGAACTGCTGACAGTGAGCTGGGCGCTCCCACATGAATCATCGAACAAGAAGTCACTCTACAGATTTACCTACAGGCCAATCTGGAAGAGGAAATTTCTCAGTTGGAGTTCCTTCTTTTCCACATAACTCTAGGTTGTATCAAGCTGACTTAAAAGTAGCTAGCACAGGCCAAGATTGTTCAATGAAAGGTGGGGGCAGGCATTTGAGCACCAGTGCTCACCCCACTCTGCCTCCTGATTACAGACACAATGAGTCCACCTGCCGCCATGCCTTTCCCACCATGATTGACTGTACACCCTCAAACCATCAATCTTTCTTTTCTTAGGTTGCTTATAAGTTATTTTGTTCCAGCAAAGAGAAAAATAGCACATTGTCTCCAACATGTTTAAGGTCCCCAATCTACTAGTATCGCATAAATTGACACAAGTTGTTTTGTAGCTACATAAAATTGTAACTTAGGCATAAAACTAAATTCAAAAATACAGTGTAATCTTCTACCTTATCTACTCAAGCAATAACTTCTATATTGAAAATAAAAAATAATGTACAGGAAGACAACAGTGATACCAATTATCGTTGCTATAACAATAAAAGGTATATTCACAAAATGAAGTGAATACAAACCTTCAAATTCTCTTAGAAATCACACAGGGGGGATGTATGCTATTGCTGTTTTTGTATGTTAGTCAGTTTATGGGACAGGCATTGGGTCTTCCTGTGTGTAAATACTCCATCATCTATTATGAAGCTTCTTGAGAAGGCTTTATTTATGCCACCCATTCAACATGCATGCTGCAGGAATCACATGGCATTTAAAACACATCTCAACAAAGATTGAATTCACTAATGTCTACCTCTCTATTTTTATAAATTCCCTGATGACTCCATTCTGCAGGCACCTTCACTCACATACGTATACCTCCCCTCCTCCAACACTGTACACATATTTTTTTAATCTCAAAGTAAAAAAACCCAAACAAACAAACTTTTAAACAAAAAGCTGGATAAAAGGCACTTCTCTGACTTTTAGAAAAAGGAAAAAGCAAAGATCAAGGAAGACTGTTCACTGTTCCTCTAGCTCTGTATCTTGAGTCATCAGGAACAAACAGAGTCCAAATTTACAAAATTTTTGTTGTTGAGAATTATAGTCACATTATAGCCTGGATTTGGGAAGTAATTTCAATTACAAAGTACTGAATGATTGGTAAAAACGAGCTGCTTTAACCTATTTTCCTACCACTCAGGATGTGTGGTCTAAACATTAAATTTTCTTGAGACCAAAAACATCATCATAGCTTTTAATTTATCAGCAAAGATTATTTGAAAGCCATGTGAAAATTATCCTTTGAGACTGAGTCTCCTGCACTGTGAGATCTCCATAATTCTAATAGAAAATCACAAACTCCACTCGACTACTCAATTCTTCCCTCTCCAAAGTTAAAAGCAAAACAATTTCATTTTTTTTCCAACTAGTTTAGTAAAAGTATATGCAATAATGTCAAAACAAGAGCTCCTCCGAACTGCTGTGCAAAACGTTATGCTCCAAATGACAACTGAAGTTTTGTACTTCATTTTGTGTAGGGAAAATCCAGCTTCAAATATTTCTAGGTTAGGGGTCTGTACTTCTTCAACTAATAATGTGAGGGTGTAGAGACGGATGTTCCAGATTTATCTCTTGTGTGGATCCAAACTACAGGAATGGAATTCTAACCAGAGAAAGCAGCTTTGAAGTAATAATACACTCGTGAATACATGCCAGTGCTGAGTAAGAAATCTATGAGTAATTATGGGGGTAAATATAGATGAAAAACCAAGAAAATGACACATTGAAGATAATGAGGACACATTAAAATATTATTAAAATAAATTCAGGACACATATGCAGTCCTGTATCCACAGAGAAGTCTCCAAGTTCAAAATCCAATCTCTCCAACACAGCTGATGATGATAGGCTATGGGATCCTCTGTTTCTTTATCCCACAGGCTGTATTTTGATCACGATCCTTTTTCTCTCACAAAATACAATGCACTTCTGTTTACAAATGAGAAGACTTCCAGTAGAAGAGTAATATCATAGCTAATATGCAATGTTTACCCCACCCCTCCATGATGGCTTTCCAGGTGATGTGCTTCTGGAATTGCAGCCTCTATATGGGACTATCTGAATGGCAGAGGGTCTCTTACTCTCTACATGATCAAATTCATAAATCCACCCTAATCAGGCAAATGCAGATTTAAAGTTAGAGAGGCCAGTGATGTTTAAGGGCTCACCTTTCACAAGACGAAGGAATCTTTAGTTCTCACATTCCATACAAGTCATGTGTCATTTTCAAAACCATCGACTACTATAAAATCAAACCTTTTCCTTAAGCTGAACATATGTTCAGAAGGGGTGGATATTTTGTATCAGTCACGAACAGAATTTGCTGTGATTTATAGGAAAACAAGGCACAAAGCTTGTAGGCAAAAAGGATGCCCACACAGAGTTTGGAATGCCATCTAAATGACATCATTTATTTGTTTTTTGTTGAGTGGATT
>LZPO01046006.1:6036-18228 GCA_001675575.1 Neotoma lepida | reverse complement strand
GTATCCAGAGTATCCAGAAAGCTCTGAGGCTAGCGTGATTGGCACTAGGAGCTGCTCAACACTGGTCCTGGGTACCGAACTCAGGTCCTTTGCAAAAGCAGTACTTGTCGCTCTTAAACAANCAGCCATCTCTCCTGGTCCTGATACAAGATTTTATATCTTCATTTAAAATGTCAAGAACTTAAGATTTGGTAAACACAGAAGAAGAACACATGCTGGTTTAACTTTAACCTTTTCATCCAGCAATTACCGGACAGCCTTCTGGNCTGCACAGGGTACTGTGGATTAGTGTGGATGTGTTGGTTTGAATGAGAGTGGCCCCCATAGGCAAATATTCAAATACTTGGTCCCTGGTTGATAGGACAGTTTGGGGGGGCATTATGAGGCGTGGTGTTGTGGAAGGAGGCATGTCACTAGGGGTGAACATTGAGATTTCAAAAGACTCACGCCATTCCCAGTGCTTTGTCTCTGCCTCACAGTCATGGAGCAAGACATAAGCTCTCAGATACTGCAGCATCATGCCTTCCTGCCTGCTGCTGTGTTTCTCACTATGATGGTCATGGAGTCACCTTCTGAAAGTGTAAAACCCTGAATTCAATTCTTTCTTTTATACGTTGCTTTGGTCATCATGTCTCTTCACAACAATAAACGTAACTAAGACAATACGGGTTTCCAGAATGTAACAGAAGAATCTCCAATAGCTTAGCAGTGGCCCAGCCTGACAAAGGGGAAAAAATGCAATATGTCTCATGTCAATAGCAAATAAATCAACATTTCACCTTCCACATGCATCAACAAATACAAAGCTGTGAAGCAGTGACTCTCAACTACCTCAGGCATTCATCATTTCAGTGCACTGAAGGCAATCTCAAGAAGTGCAGCATAAAATAAAAAAATACATATCAGGACATGAGAAGGATTTCACTGTTCCATTTTATTTTAAATTATTGTTATTTTTTTTAGAAGAGGTTTGACTCAGAAAGCCAAAAAAAGTATGTGTAGTTATCCATATACTTTTGTGAGAAATAGATACCACTGTAAGTGCTTGGATACACAGAATAATTAATGATAATTTAATACGAAAATTATTATATAACACTGAATAAATTAAAAATTTTATTACTTAATGTTGTAAATTAATAAGAATTATGACAAATTTCTCCTCATAAGGTAGGAAAATAAGAGAAATAATGTTAAACATCTCAATATATTTAAATTGATGAAGATGTGTTAAATAACTATCAAGGAGGAATCATGTTCCTAAAACTATGCAATGGTAAGTTACAGAAATAGCTGAAGTCCCTTGAAGTAAACTAACATATTAACATGAAAGACAGAAAATGCATTTACTGTACCAACTTAGTACCAGATAAACAGAAAAGAACATAGCTTTTAATTACTTATAAATACCTTATAAAATAAGGTANAGGATAGAAAAATGCTATGAGGAGGCATAAATTTTTTTCTAGAGAATAACTGAAATATATCCTCTCATGAAATATACATGTCTTTGAACATGAAAATTCATTTCTAGGCTTTGATTTTAGTTAAATTTTTGGTAAATTATACAGATATGTTCAAAGATGTCTGAAAGCAGCCCAATTTCCAGCCTCAAGAGATTAGAATACAGTGTCATACACACATGAAAAATAATGTTATCCTACCATTAGCTGCTTATTTATTCATTCAAAGCACATTTTTTAATGTTTGTTTAGTTCAAAGTAGTTGACCTAAAACAAACAAAATAAATGTTGCATTTTTACTTGGCAATACATACATATACACACAAACACACACATATATTAGTAGAAGTAGGTAAAAAATCAATACGAAGGCAAGGAATAGCTCAATGTTGGAGCTCTTGCCTAAAATGTTCAAGATCCTGGGTTCAATTCTCTGCACCAAAACAGAGGTACACTAAATTTGTATCTTAACTCATATCCTTTATTTTTATGCAGATATAGGTAGATGTTTATAGTCATCAAATTTATATTTGCATAACAAAATACACATGCATATATATGTATAACAAGAACTCAGGAGCCAAAAAGGCTAATTTGCTGCTAATGCAGACAGACATTCTTTCTCTGTGTTGCCACCACAGTTTAGGAATATTTGTGGTAGAGGAGTCATTACACCTTATCACTTCATCTCATTTTTTCTGTTGCCTTATTAAATACCTGAGGCTTGAAAACTTTCTAAAGCAGAGAGGTTTATTTAGCTCATAGATGTAGAATACCAAGAAGATGGCACCAGTCATCACCTTAACTCTGGTGGAGAGCTCATGGCATTACCATGCAGAAAACCACAGAAAGATACCCAAGGCCAACGATGCACCTTTTATAACAGTCCTCTCATAAGAATTAACTGAGGAAACCACAGGAATCATTTTGATTCCTTCACAGGATAACATCCTCAGTGCTTTCCCACTGTGCTTTTCCTCTTCCAAAGCCCACCACACTCTGCAAATCCTGGCAGCAAGAGTCCAGCTTCCAACAGAAGAGCCTTTAGCAGACAAACTAAAGCCACTCTAAGCCATTTTCCTTACTCATGAGCCCTTCTCAAAGAGGAATTTTACTTCTCTTATCTATAATGTTCAGGTCTAGAATNCAACACGCTCCATCTTTTATCAAGAAATCACCAACTTTTAAAAAACTTATCATACAAAAATAATCCAAAGTCAAATTTANTTAACTGGGTGAAATCACATGAGATAAAAATTGAAGCATATATTTACATTTTATTCTATTTTACAGTTAATGAATACGAATGCTTTGCTGTGGGGATAGCAACAGTGATAACAGTGAATTTATATNCAACGCTCCCTTAGTTAGTATCTGCCAGTATCCTAATGTCATATAGCTTTCCAATTCCTTAGTCCTCATGACAGCTTCTTTGTTGGTCTGTTTCACAGGGATGGCAGCACCGGAGCATGATGGGAGTGAATCTAGGAGGAGTTAGGGGAAGAGCAGGGATGAAAATAATCAAAATACATTGAATTCCCAACAAATTGATAATTTTTTAAAAATAAAAACCAAATAATTTTTTCCCTGCTTACAAAGCTGGTGGGTGATAAGGTAAAAAAAAAAAATAGAAGTATCCTGGGACAAAAGACTGAGCCAAGCAGTCAGAGAGCCTGCTTCCCTACACACAAAGATATTCAGTTATTTTGGGGAAATGTGAAGTTAAAAATCAGACAATTGAGAATATAAAGTCAAACTATCAAGAAAAATTACTGTTCTGTGAATATACAGGAAGGAGGCTTGGGAGCTAAGACAGCTCTGGACCTAAGCATCTCAGAGNAACCTTGACACTTATGAAATGGTGAAACCTGAGTGTGGTACAGGCTGTACCAAGTCAAATGACAGTTTGACCATGCACACACATCACACCCCAGGGCCAGGGTCTCTTAGGAATATTTGCACACAGCTTGCGTGTTCTCTTGTGTGTATCCACTAGCTCAGCTAACCCTATTTTTCACATACTACTCTTATTCCAGGTAAAGAGGTCTAAACTTCATAATTTTCTTAAATTTATCAAAAGCTCTTATTTGAGAGGTTTATGTGAAGGAATATTTCAGTGAGAGATCTGGGTGCCAGGCTTGAGTTCTATCACTGGAANTTTGTAAATTCTGTGCTATATCCTTTTCATATCCTAACACTTTAAATAGTAACACTAACAAGAAAAATGTATATACTTACTTTAATATTTCTGGGAACACATTAGATACACATGCCTAGATATTCTGTGCTGTCTTGACTCCATTATGCAGCCACTTCTGTCCTACTTTGTGCCCTGGAAGGTAAATTAGAAAGTTACTTCAGCAAGCTCCATTTCATTCTGTCTTAGTCACTGCTCTATTGCTGTGAAGAANGAAGATGTGTTAAATAACTATCAAGGAGGAATCATGTTCCTAAAACTATGCAATGGTAAGTTACAGAAATAGCTGAAGTCCCTTGAAGTAAACTAACATATTAACATGAAAGACAGAAAATGCATTTACTGTACCAACTTAGTACCAGATAAACAGAAAAGAACATAGCTTTTAATTACTTATAAATACCTTATAAAATAAGGTANAGGATAGAAAAATGCTATGAGGAGGCATAAATTTTTTTCTAGAGAATAACTGAAATATATCCTCTCATGAAATATACATGTCTTTGAACATGAAAATTCATTTCTAGGCTTTGATTTTAGTTAAATTTTTGGTAAATTATACAGATATGTTCAAAGATGTCTGAAAGCAGCCCAATTTCCAGCCTCAAGAGATTAGAATACAGTGTCATACACACATGAAAAATAATGTTATCCTACCATTAGCTGCTTATTTATTCATTCAAAGCACATTTTTTAATGTTTGTTTAGTTCAAAGTAGTTGACCTAAAACAAACAAAATAAATGTTGCATTTTTACTTGGCAATACATACATATACACACAAACACACACATATATTAGTAGAAGTAGGTAAAAAATCAATACGAAGGCAAGGAATAGCTCAATGTTGGAGCTCTTGCCTAAAATGTTCAAGATCCTGGGTTCAATTCTCTGCACCAAAACAGAGGTACACTAAATTTGTATCTTAACTCATATCCTTTATTTTTATGCAGATATAGGTAGATGTTTATAGTCATCAAATTTATATTTGCATAACAAAATACACATGCATATATATGTATAACAAGAACTCAGGAGCCAAAAAGGCTAATTTGCTGCTAATGCAGACAGACATTCTTTCTCTGTGTTGCCACCACAGTTTAGGAATATTTGTGGTAGAGGAGTCATTACACCTTATCACTTCATCTCATTTTTTCTGTTGCCTTATTAAATACCTGAGGCTTGAAAACTTTCTAAAGCAGAGAGGTTTATTTAGCTCATAGATGTAGAATACCAAGAAGATGGCACCAGTCATCACCTTAACTCTGGTGGAGAGCTCATGGCATTACCATGCAGAAAACCACAGAAAGATACCCAAGGCCAACGATGCACCTTTTATAACAGTCCTCTCATAAGAATTAACTGAGGAAACCACAGGAATCATTTTGATTCCTTCACAGGATAACATCCTCAGTGCTTTCCCACTGTGCTTTTCCTCTTCCAAAGCCCACCACACTCTGCAAATCCTGGCAGCAAGAGTCCAGCTTCCAACAGAAGAGCCTTTAGCAGACAAACTAAAGCCACTCTAAGCCATTTTCCTTACTCATGAGCCCTTCTCAAAGAGGAATTTTACTTCTCTTATCTATAATGTTCAGGTCTAGAATNCAACACGCTCCATCTTTTATCAAGAAATCACCAACTTTTAAAAAACTTATCATACAAAAATAATCCAAAGTCAAATTTANTTAACTGGGTGAAATCACATGAGATAAAAATTGAAGCATATATTTACATTTTATTCTATTTTACAGTTAATGAATACGAATGCTTTGCTGTGGGGATAGCAACAGTGATAACAGTGAATTTATATNCAACGCTCCCTTAGTTAGTATCTGCCAGTATCCTAATGTCATATAGCTTTCCAATTCCTTAGTCCTCATGACAGCTTCTTTGTTGGTCTGTTTCACAGGGATGGCAGCACCGGAGCATGATGGGAGTGAATCTAGGAGGAGTTAGGGGAAGAGCAGGGATGAAAATAATCAAAATACATTGAATTCCCAACAAATTGATAATTTTTTAAAAATAAAAACCAAATAATTTTTTCCCTGCTTACAAAGCTGGTGGGTGATAAGGTAAAAAAAAAAAATAGAAGTATCCTGGGACAAAAGACTGAGCCAAGCAGTCAGAGAGCCTGCTTCCCTACACACAAAGATATTCAGTTATTTTGGGGAAATGTGAAGTTAAAAATCAGACAATTGAGAATATAAAGTCAAACTATCAAGAAAAATTACTGTTCTGTGAATATACAGGAAGGAGGCTTGGGAGCTAAGACAGCTCTGGACCTAAGCATCTCAGAGNAACCTTGACACTTATGAAATGGTGAAACCTGAGTGTGGTACAGGCTGTACCAAGTCAAATGACAGTTTGACCATGCACACACATCACACCCCAGGGCCAGGGTCTCTTAGGAATATTTGCACACAGCTTGCGTGTTCTCTTGTGTGTATCCACTAGCTCAGCTAACCCTATTTTTCACATACTACTCTTATTCCAGGTAAAGAGGTCTAAACTTCATAATTTTCTTAAATTTATCAAAAGCTCTTATTTGAGAGGTTTATGTGAAGGAATATTTCAGTGAGAGATCTGGGTGCCAGGCTTGAGTTCTATCACTGGAANTTTGTAAATTCTGTGCTATATCCTTTTCATATCCTAACACTTTAAATAGTAACACTAACAAGAAAAATGTATATACTTACTTTAATATTTCTGGGAACACATTAGATACACATGCCTAGATATTCTGTGCTGTCTTGACTCCATTATGCAGCCACTTCTGTCCTACTTTGTGCCCTGGAAGGTAAATTAGAAAGTTACTTCAGCAAGCTCCATTTCATTCTGTCTTAGTCACTGCTCTATTGCTGTGAAGAAACACCATGACCAAGGCAACTTTTATAAAAGGAATAGACTTATAAAAGAAATTGGGGCCTTGCTTTCGGTTTCAGAGGTTTAGTCTATTATCATCATGGCGGGGAGCATGGTAGCACACTTGGCATTGGAGAAGTATATTCTGAACTGCTAGGGGAAGACTGGGAGAGACTGGGCTGGGCTTGGTGTGGGCTTTTGAAACCTCAGAGCCCATCCCCAGTGACACACTTCCTTCAACAAGGCCNCATCTTCTAATCCTTCTCAAATTATTCCACTCCCTTGTGACTAAGCATTCAAATATATGAGCCTATGGAGGCCATTCTTTTTCAAACCATCACACATTCTGATTTCCAGTCCTCTGGAGTCAATAGGAGATGCCCATGGTAGGAGGAGATATTTCCCTTATTTTCCCCTTTACCTAAGGCCCCAGTACCACTACAGCCCAGGGCTACAGGGCTCATGGGATTCTCATAATTATGAACTTTGCTTGTCCCTTCAAACTGCAAGACAGTAATGGCTTAGCCTCTGGGCATTTCACTATTTCTTATTGGTTCCCTCAGCCCTTCTTCTCTTTGTAAACAGACCCTTTATTTTCAAAAGCTTCCTTTCTCTTTCAGTCTTTATTTTTATTTTGCTTGTATGAGTTCTGCGTGCAGTCTGTTTTTGCATCATATAGATGCAGTGCCTGCAGAGACCAAAGGAGGGCATTGGATAGCCTGAGACTGGAGTTGCTGATGGTTGTGATTCAGTATGTGGGTGCTGGAATNGAACCTGGGTNCTCTTGAAGAGCAGCCAGTGCTTCTAACTGCTGAGCCAAAAATGTCTGGTCAGTTGTCCTTCTGAGGATGCTATCTCTTTCTTCCTAGGATCATGCTGACAGAATCCTTAAAAACGTTTTTTTGTTTTTGTTTTTGTTTTTTTTAATGTGAACTACATTTTAATTGGAGAATCCTGCTTCATGAACATCATTAAAAAGCTCGTTTTCTGGAATGGGCCAGGGTAGTCAGGAAGGAGAAGGAAGGAGAAGTGCAGAGAAAACAGGGGCCATGCTGTTGTCCTCATCACTGGAATGATTTTCCTGTTCAGCTCAGAGAGTTGACTTGTCTCTTTCTTCCTCCCCTTGCTAGCATGAAGCCAGCCTTCTGGATTCAACCTCTCACAGCCTAAACACACCATCTCTCCTGGAAGTCTACATGCTTTCATTTTCAACAGCCTTATACATATCATGGCATCACATTTGCAGATAATTCATGAGCTCCAGAAAATTGGTATGTTTCCCAGGTTAACTTCTCTTTCTAGAGCCACTAATCTGAGTGACAAAGACTTTTTAGAAGAAATGCCTTTTTCTCCATGTAGTTAAATTAATTAAAAGGAATCATGGGTTCTTTGGGACATTTTCTCTAGGAAATAAGAAGTAAAGCACTCTTTCAGTGGTGTACCATGCTGTGTAGATGAAAATCGTTTTCACTTTTCTCAGGAAAATACAGAGGCTATATTTTTTTGCATTAGAATCAGCTTTCACATTGAACTATAATGTTACATAAGATTCTTGGTGAAAGCATCTACTCTGAAAAATCCTAAGACCTATTAAAAAACTCTTCCTAGGTGGAAGGCCACATTNCTAGCCAAGCTTGCTTTTTCTTTCAAGTTAACCAGTCCTTCCCCTTTCTGAGGTCAACACGAAAGAAAAACACATGAGTTGACCAACACTGTATTTTTTTCCCAAAATTATCCTTGTATGAGAAGTAGCCTTT
The DNA here is from genome assembly GCA_001675575.1 of Neotoma lepida. Lineage (NCBI taxonomy): Eukaryota > Metazoa > Chordata > Mammalia > Rodentia > Cricetidae > Neotoma > Neotoma lepida. The sequence continues at coordinate 9,951 of LZPO01046006.1, read as the reverse complement.
TGAAGACACTATATGAATTACCCCAAGACATCACAAACTTTTGTGACCTTGGCCTAGGAAACCTAATTTTTAAAAATAAACTCTGGATGAATGAATTGGGGACATAGTTTTATGTGGTAAAGAGCATTGTTCCCGGGCATTTGGGACAATGCCCCTGTGGAGCTAACTGTCATGAGAGACATTCTCAGGACCAAAAATAGAGCATTTTCATCTAGAGGCCCCCAAATTGGATCGAGTGCTTTAGAAATGGACAGACACATTTGCCAGCACAATGGTTTTATTTCCGAAGAAGCTTTCAACCCTGGCCCTCCATTATCCAGGTTCTGTTTAGTCCTTGAGTAGACTCAGGAGAGAAGACCAAATACAGAGCTGGAACCAAAAGGCTCATGGCTTACCCTCTCACCACGGTGAGACAGGCATGCTTTTGGCCATGGACTGCATTAATTATCAAAGAAATTGTTCCGAGACAATGCAAAAATATAAGTTGGTTTTACCAATGGGTGTCTCATCTGTAATTCTATATGTAATTGACTATATGGCTACATCTGTTTTTTTTTCTACAAAATAATTTCAGAAATATCTTAAATGGAAATAGCACTACAAATGAATATCATTGTCATCATTTTAACACCCAAAACTTAAAATTNTTGATTGTGAATTATTTGATGATAATAGATTAAATAAACCTGAGGCCAAGGTACCCAAGAAAAGGAAGGGGAAACAGAAGGAAAAGTATCTACATCCTTTTACAGTTAAGAGTGAAGAAATTACCATACAATTTCTATGCATATGTATTATTTCAANTTTTCATATTTCCTTCAACAGGTTGCCATGTCAGTGNTGAGATTTAGGAGAGTAAGTCCTTGAGATTCACAGTGCATGGTTAAGTCTGTGTGCTAAATTCATTCAGACTGCAGCTGGCAGCTGTCCTTGGAGTCACTGTCCTTGAAGTTACTGCCTAGAAAAGCCTGCCAAAACAAGCCCTGAAAAATTAATTGAAAAAAATTTCTCAGTGATTGTAGCACAATGATTACAACACATTGTTTTGCATTTAAAAAAAACACAAATTAAGGATAGAATAGGAAGATCAGAAGTTCAAGATCATCTTTGGCTGTATAGCAAAATCACATCTAGCTTGGCATACAGGATGCTATTTAAGAAAGAAAGATAGAGAAGGGAGGAAGGGAGGGAAAGAAGGAGAGATTCTAGGATGAGAAACAATATTCAAATCAACCCAGGGTATAAACACCTTCTAGACNGCAGCATCCCTGATTGACTGCTACCTAGTTTCACCAGGAAAAATTACAATGAAAGGAACATTCAGGAAACAGGACTGATTCATATATGGCCTATATTGTCTAGTGATTGAGTGATAATGATGTCCACTAACCAGATAGATTCATGATCTATTTCTCAAAAATGAAAATATTACCCATTTATGTAGAAACATGGAAACTCTTGAATCTCTAAAAGCTATTTAGAATGTGTTGTCATGGTTTACTTCTTTACATTTTACTGTTGTACTAATGGTAATACCGTGATCATCAGAAGAAAGATTAGAACAGGCAGAATTACAGCCTCAGTGAGGACTGATATCTATCAGATCAGAGTGAGAGCCTAACTTATTTCAAAATATTTATAAAGCTTTGTTTATTGTGCCAATAAATAAATATCTCTTAGCTCCTGGTTGCTTCCAGCTAAGTCTTACACATCTCAAGATTAAGTGTATTCAAAGTNANGAGCTCCAGGGGATCTGATACCCTCTTCTGGCCTCTACTGACACCTCCACACNTGTGTATACACAAACAGACATACAAGTGAAAAATAAAGAGAAATGTTTTTAAAAATATTGCAATCATAATGATCCTTTTTCCAAAGTCTGGGAATGTTTGTCCACTCTCCTCTGTTTTTAGAAAGCCTTTAGTAGACAATCATAGGCTGGTAAAGAAGAATGACAACAGCTCTAAGAGCAAACAGATGACAATGCCTGGCTCATCTAAGAAAGCTGACACTGTATACACAGATGCTCAGATGTTAACCTCGTCTCTTTCTCTGGAATTTTCCCTTTCCTGAATGTAAACTGATGATTGACTGAATGCATAGACATTTCCCCTCACAATGGTGCAGGTCCTGAGTAGGCAGTGAAAGCATATGGGTAAATAAGACCTAGCTCTAGCTGCATGCCACAGGGGAGAAGTCAGTGGTGATGGTTGCATCCTAATGGCATCCCAATGGCATAGGAATGATGCAGTGAGGACCAATAGTCGGAGCAGCCTTCCCAAAACACACAGGTATGCTTTGTATTTGGAGATCAATCTTAAAATTGACAAGCTAGNTGAAACATGAATTCTGAAATCTGCTTCAGAGAAATTTGTTCTGAGTTTCCAGGGCTTTCTTTGTATAAATATTCAACAGCTGCTCTGTGGCAGTTAAAGCTCTGTGAATAAATCTGGACATGACAGAAGTAAAGCTCTGACGAACACTGAAAGGCCCCAATTCCACCACCACGGTCAGGCTGGTCTTTTGGAAAGCCATGGATTACACAGAAGAGGGACTGTGAATGCTTAAGTGCTTCTTTTAGAGCCATGGCAACACGAAATAATTATAGAAGTGGAATATTTTGTGTATATATATATATATATATATATATATATATACTCAAATATATATATATATATTCCACTGTTTTGTTTGTACATGGAGAACTCATAAAATCCATTATGTTGAGAAGGATGTTGAAAGTGACAAGGTTTATGACCCTGAAGTCCCTTTGTCAATGAGTCACTAGATGAACAACTTCAGACTGATTGGATTGCTATATACTCATTACTAAAAACCACCAATAATTGAGACACTGAGAAATGGGAGTTTTTCTAGATTTTATTTCATTTCTTAATATGAGCTATGGATAACATAAATCATGATATTAATAGATAAATTCCCCTTTAGAAAAAAAATCTGGATTTTTCAACCGCTCTTTTGTACAGATCATAACCAAAGGTTTCAGAAAAGCCTCAAGTTACAAAAATTATTGTTAAGGATTAATTGTATTGTTTAGAAACATGGGTATCATTCTTTCATAATTAAAACTGAAAAGTGAAATAAATTTTCATTTTTGTATAATTCTTCTCTGGGATTTTGTATCATACTGTTCATTGGCTCAAAGACCTTTCTTATCATGTCAAGTCACATTTGAAGGAAAAGCAGTTGAAATCTTAAAAATAATTTTTTAAAAAAACACTGAGAGAATACATTTTTTTTAGAAAAGGAAAACAGAAAAGCACATATGCTCTTCATGAACCGTCTTACCAACAGTGAAACTGTGTGTGTGCCATTTATCTTTTAATGGAATTGTAGGTTACTCAGAGCACTATGTACAAAGACTTTATTATTAATAATGGTTTTGACATCACAAAGATTAATGTATTGTTGCTGTAAAATCAATTGCTTAAAATAAGTTTAGAAAATGATTCAGTTGAAGGATGATTGGAATGGAGTCTAAACAGAACTTCTAAGCACCATGAGTCATGAAACAATCTCCAAGTCAAATATAAGTGCCTTAGATCATCCNCACACACATTCTGTCAACAAGATCATTCTAGGGAAAAATGAAAGTGCTTCCTCCGTACTTCAGACTGCCACACACTGAGAAATTCAAGTTTCAGTATTGCCACGCCCATAGCAACATTCCAATTCTTCCAAAATATTTGCTACCAAATCCGGAGNCTGTATCTGCTAGTTTCCTTGCACATGCTTACCATAAAGAACACTTGGAGTTTGTTCAAATGATTGGTCAAAAAACCAACTGATTGATCATTACAATATCATTCTAACACTTATCAGTATTACTCAAGGGTGTGTTATCAGTCAAGAACTAACTATGAAAAGTTTAAAAAGAACGACCCAGAACAGACA
>LZPO01046003.1:0-18300 GCA_001675575.1 Neotoma lepida | reverse complement strand
CCTAATAATAGCTCGAAATAATAAATTCACTGGAAGAAATGGGTATTTATTGTTTTTAATTTACATTTATGATGTATAAAATCTGCATGCAAACCAAAATAAATGGTAAGTCTCACCAAGACTAGTAAGGTAGCGGGGCAAAGAGCTCAAACTACTAAGCACAAAAACAATGTGCTTGGTTTTATTTTGTTGATGTTTATGGATGTGTTTATGTGTTCACATATGTGTGTACCTGTGCATATAGGCCCTCATGCTTGCGTGTGCACATGTGCATACAGGCCCTCATGCTTGTGTGTGTACCTGTGCATACAGGCCCTCATGCTTGTGTGTGTACCTGTGCATATAGGCCCTCATGCCTGTGTATACACATGTGCATACAGGCCCTCATGCTTGTGTGTGTACCTGTGCATATAGGCCCTCATGCTTGTGTGTGCACATGTGCATATAGGCCCTTGTGCTTGTGTGTGCACATGTGCATATAGGCCCTCGTGCTTGTGTGTGCATATGTGTACAGAAGCCTGAGTTCAATGTCAGATGTCTTGCTCCCCAATTCAGCTAGCCTTACTGGCCAGAGAGCTCCAGGATCCACCAGTTCCTGCCTGCATAGTGCTGGGACAACAAGCAATAGCTGCTGTGTGCAGCTTTTTATGTGGATGCTGGAGTTTTGAACTCCGGATGTATGCTTATATGACAAGCATCTTACTGACTAAGCCATCACCCTAGCCCCTGTTTAGTGTTTTAACAAATCATTCTGAAGTGTTGATTTTGTGTCATGTGTGTTTTATCCGCAGCAGTGAGAAGGCAGGTGAAGTTCTTGCCATAGAGTTTGCATTTGAGAGCAGAGAACAGGAAGTAACTGTATAAACAAACAAATATGTGATGTGTTCTCCAATAATGAGTGTGATCATAGCCCCTCTGCCAGGGACCTGTGTGTGCAGCTTAGACTGAAGTTATCAGAACTCCTATGACTCTTTCCCTAGTCAGAGTTGGGGAATACGGCTTCTAAGTTCTAAGGAAGTTTCTAAGGAAAGCAGAAGGAAGCCAATCATGTTCTTACTGCTAGAAATCCTCAGCCAAAGAGAGACCTACTTCCTGTATACCCACACCTATATGCCTTTCTGTCCCTGCCCTCTTACTTCCTCTCTCCACTCAAGTACATCACTTCCTGTGTGTATGTACAGACCTCCAGACCTCAATGGTTAGTGCTGGGATTAAAGGCATGTGCCATCACGCCTGGCTCTGTTCCCAGTGTGGCCTTGAACTCACAGAGATCCGGATGAATCTCTGCCTCCTGAAAGCTAGGATTAAAGGCGTGTGATACCATTGTCTGACTTCTATTTTTAGTATAGTGGCTGGCTTTTTCCTCTGATCTTCAGATAAGCTTTATTGGGGTGCACAAATAAAATATCACCACAGCTATATTTTCTGAAAGAATTTAAAGGATATATCTTTATTTGTGAGAGTGTATGTGTATGAGTATATGTGTGTGTGAGTGTATACATGAATGTGAATATGTGTATGTGTGTGTGAGTGTGTGAGTATGTCTCTCTGTGTGTGTACATGCATGTGTGTTACATATCGGGGGTGCCCAAGAAGGCCCAAAGAGTTCATACTCATGGAACTGAAGTTACAGAGAGTTATGAGCCCTCTGACCTGGGTTTTATGAATGGAACTTCAGTATTCTGCAAGATTAAGTCTTCTTTTTTAAAAAAGATTTATTTATTTATTATATATATAGTGTTCTGTCTGCATGTTTGCTTGCATGCCAGAAGATCTCATTATAGATGGTTGTGAGTCACCATGTGGTTGCTGGGAATTGAATTCAAGACCTCTGGAAGAACAGTCAATGCTCTTAACCTCTCAGCCATCTCTCCAGCCCAAGACTAAGTCTTCTTAACCACTTAGCCTTCTGCCTAGCCCATCCACCTCTTTTTCTAATGTCTTGCTTTTTTTCTTTTCCCAATGATTTTTTTTAGCAAAATGATATTTATGAGTATGTGTGTAAGCCATGTGTGTATTGGTGGCTAGAAGGCAAGGAGGCTAGAAGGGGATGTCTGATATCCTGGAACTAGAGTTACAAGCATTTGTGAACTGCTGGATGTGGTACTGGGAACTAAACTCTGATCCTCTGCAAGAACAGCAAACCCCCTTAACCACTGAGCCATCTTTTCAGCAATAACAATATGTTTTTAATTATAGTTCGCAAACCAGGCCAAACGCATGCCAGTTAAACTTTTATCTTAGATATTGATAATCCAATGAGATATAATTCATAATAATAAACAATGGAACATTGACTAAATGAAAACAATGAGTGGATAATTAAGGCTTCAGTGGAATGTACTCTGAAAGATATACTCTAAAAGGTATAATGGGTGATAGGGTATCCTGGGCAAACCATTTCCTATCTTTGTTGTATTCATAATATCCAAATGGACACAAAGGTTCCTGTCACACTATAAAGAATGACTTTAATCAAGAAACCACAAGCTCATACTTTAGGGTAACTTTCCAGCTCAAAGAGATACCTAGTGGACCCCCCAATTAACACTCCTTGAACTGCTTTGAACAACGCTACCCTTGTTCATGATTTATTCAATGAGTTTCAGTAATGACCATCAAATAACACTGTTATGTTGGCAATAAAGAGACAAAGAAATAAACTCATGAGCATCACACATACACAGTGTCCATGGTAATAATAAATGTATTTTCTTTAAGACAACAAAGTCTTGATGAGTTCTGGGCTAGGGAATCTGAAACAGGCTGAGTACAACACCAGCATTCTCTCTTTTTGTGCTCGTTTACTTTATAATACATCTTCCTTCAGGAAGGAGGCAGGATCTGCTCCATCACCGATTTCTCCCTTTCTACTTCATCTTCCCTTTTGCTGGGGAACTAAGCACATTAGTTTGAAATTAAACTTTTGTTGGGGGACTTCGTTAAACCTCTTCCCTCTCTCTTTCCTTTCTACTGTTTGTGAGACTAGGAGCAGAAGTGTACATGTGACATTGACTGAAATTGGTCTTGGATAGGGAGATGAGTCATAGCAGCAGATGCCAAGAGAAAGAGCACTTGGAGATGTGCTCACATTGATAGATTCATGGGGACGCAGTGCCACCCACATTCCTCCTGGGATTGGAGGACCAAACTGCCATTTTTTTCTTCTGTGTGGAATGTTCAGGTCTTAAACAAGTCTTAACTATTATTAACGAGTTGGGCTCTAAGTGACTTCAACTTCCACAGAGAAAGTCACAGGTCTGTGTGATCTCAGACCATGCCCTGCTTGGATAGGACAAATGATGCCATGACTGCTATCTTTTCCTTTTGCTCCATGTGCTTCCAAAACAACAGCATGATCTATAGAAATCAGGCACGCCTACTGTGGCTTCCCAAGCCACATGAGGGACAGTAGAGCTCTGCTACTGCTTTTGCTGCTGCTGCTGCTGCTGCTGCTGCTGCTGCTGCTGCTGCTGCTGCTCTGAGTACCACCTACAGCTCTCAAGAGAGCACGGCAGGAGTGGGGCTGCTCCCTGCCTAATCAGGCTTGCGCCTTCTCAACTCCATAGAGACAAAGGCCATGTCACCTTAGAGTCAGTTAAGCTTCTGTTTCCCCGCCAGAGTACTAGTTCCTCAGAAATCGTGTGACTGGCAGTCTGCTAACCTAATTGATAGGTTTGCAAAGTCCCTACCTCCACTGCAGTACTTCCTCTCTGCACTTCCTCCCTTGGGCTTTGGTATTTGAATTGGTGCTGTCATTAACATGTACCTGTCTTCAACCAGGTCTGCATAAGAAAATTAGGTGCATTTCCTCCCTTGTTCATTTGTCCTCCCCTCCTTCCTGACTCTGGCTATATAAGGGAGCCCCATTGCTTCAATAAATAAGCTGTCCTCAGACACAGTCTCCAAGATTGTTCTGCAGCCCCAGACCCTGATCCCCAGCTCCTCTGCTTCCTGAGACTGTCAGTGAGCAATGGCCATCAGGACTGGTCCCACAACCTACCTACTCCTGATTCCTTCAATGGCTCTTGTCTCTGCAACTGGGTTTGGTGAGCCCAGTTAAAATTGGTGGTAAGGCACATGGGCCGCATGAGTACAGACCATGGAATTACTTCCTCTTACCTGCCCTTGCTTTGTTGTTTCAGGCCACATGCCTAGGCTATATGTATTGTTACCTACTATTGAGGCATAGTTCAGCATTAGTGTCTGCTTAGCACATGTGAAGCTCTGGGTTCAATTGCTGCACTGAAAAGAGAAAAGTTAAGGCCATTATCACACCAAGGAAAGTACTCTGAGCAGTAAAAAGAACATGATCAAAAACAGTACATCAGGCTCAGAAACAAGACCAATGGCCATCACTTGATGTACAAATGGATGGACAGAGTATTCACAACATGGAATCATACCACTGTGATAACAGGGGTTGCATCTAGAGGGAAGGACAGAGTTATGAAAACTACCATCAGCTCATAATGTTGCTGGGAAGAAATTTTGGATCATGTATTAGTCAAGGTTCTCTAGAATCACAGAAATTATAGAATGAATCTCTCTCTCTCTCTCTCTCTCTCTCTCTCTCTCTCACACACACACACACACACACACACACACACTTATTCTTCATTTCATATTTCTTCCTACTTGCTAAAAATTTGACCCTTTAGGGGAAAAATAAATTCAAAGTACCATTAGACTGGCTTAGAGCCATATATATATATATGAATTAATTAGAATGACTTACAGACTGAGTCCAACAATGGCTACCTGTGAATGGAAAGTCCGAGAGTCCAGTAGTTGATCAGTCCCACGAGGCTGGCTGTCCCAGCTGGTCTTCTGTATATGCTGGAATCCCGAAAAAGTAGGCTTCACTGCCAGTGTAGGAGTGGATGTGCTGACAAAGCAATGGCAAGCAGGCAAAGGATGAACACACCCCCTTCCTTCTTCCACTGTCCTTCCAGCAGAAGGTGTGGCCCAGACTAAAGGTGTGCCTTCCAGCCTCAAGGTCTGGATTAAAGGTGCGTGTCATACAGCCTCAAGAATCAAATCAAAGGCAATTTGTCTTCTTGCCTCAAGGTCTGGATTATAAGTATGCTGTATTGGAAGGTTTCTCAGTCCTGCCTGGTCCCACCAGGCCCCACGTTCCTCCGGCCTAGTGGTTCGGCAGCCGCTTATAAAATAATTACTCAGAGGATTACTCAGAGGCTTATATTAATTATAACTGCTTGACCATTAGCTCAGGCTTATTACTGACTAGCTCTTACACTTAAATTAACCCATAATTCTTATTTATGTTTAGCCACGTGGCTTGGTATGTTTTCTCAGTTCTGCCTTGTCATCTTGCTTCCTCTGTGTCTGGCTAGCGAATCCTGACTCAGCCCTTCCTCTTCCCAGAATTCTCCTCCTCTGCTTGCCCCACTTTTACTTCCTGTCTGGCTACTGGCCAGTCAGTGTTTTATTAAACCAGTGTTCAAGAGCATTATCCCACAGCAGTATGCCCTCCATTTTTCATCCCAGATATAGTAAAGTTGACAACCAAGAATAGCCATTATAGATCTGTTTCAGAGTTCACAATTTAAAAGTTCGTTGGAAATGAAGGCAATTTATTAAATATATAGTTATGCACCTCCATTTCAGCCTGTGTAACTTATCCACATGACACCTCCATTTCTTATCTGTAAATTGAGGTCACACACATGGGATTTGAGGTAACTTCCAATTCTAAACAAGATATCCAATGCATGGGTTTGATCACTCTCCATTTCACATTTTTTTCCTACTTGCTAAAAACTTGACCCTTTCAGGGAAAAAATAAATTCAAAATACTATTAGACTGGCTTAGAGCCACATAATAACACAAAAATAACTATACACAAGAATAAACAAAAATAACTGTACTTCTGTTTTCATTCAGTTGTACTTCAGTGTTATTTGGGTGCTGACTTCAATCCGTAAGCCTAATGGGGTTAATTAAGGATCTCAAATATAATTTGAAAATGTTTACAGACAGCACACTTCAGAATGCCAACCCCATGTGTGGACATTGCTATATTAATGACACAATATTTGCTTTAGAGGTCATAGTGCTTCTTGCCAGGTTAAACATTTGTAATCTGGATCCAGCTTTAATATCCCCTTTCAAAAAAAAGCCACAGGCTGCTGCTATACACTACATCAACAGGGCTCTTCAATGGAATGGTTTCTCAGGATTACAGAGGTACAGCAGCCAACAACAGGCCCCTTACATGTGGATGTTAATTAGAATGTTGACATGCTAAAACCATTTATAGAGACAAGTCTTCCTTCAGTACTCACAACCCAATGTCGTGCTGAAGGCAAATCTGTTAATAGAACTTGTCCCCAGTGTGACCAAAGGCAGAGTAGGTAAAGGTTTAGCCTTGTTTGTCTCCTGTGGTAGTGACTGTAAACTGCTGGCTCTGAGTTACTGCTTGTGACCACACAGTGGTTAATTTGTATTTCTCCTTTCAAATATCATTTTAAAGGTCACTCTTATGTGTTTTAAACTATACATAGGTGTGTAGCATCAGAAGAAAGCTGACGTATGCCTAGAGGTTTGCTAGCATTACAAGTGTGAAATGATCTCCAGAAATTTTTATTCTAAGTTTTGTCTACATCTTTGCATCTATATAATGTTGCACTTTTGAAGTTAAAGTAATTTCACTTCTCATGTTTGTTTTTAATATTAGTGTGAGGCAAGAAATCCTTTTTCAAGATTAAGCAATGATATTCATAAATAAATAAAATGGACTTTTTAAGATAGCAACAATTACAACAACAAAACAAGATCACAAACAACAAAACTGAATTTAAAGAAGGAAAATGTCTTTTAGAGTAATCTAAAATGTGACCTCTATACCCTCAGAATTACCCAGTTCCCTGCTCTAAGATAGTCAGTGGATATTATTTGTAACAGCAGATAACACACTCTGTACAGCTTTACCTCTAAGTTAGCCACATTGACAAATTGACAATAAAATAAAGCAAGTATAACAATAGACTGTGAAGGTCACCCCTCTTTCTCACTCATAATACCTTATATCAGTGTACTGGACATAGTGACTGCTGTCAGATTATGAGAGTTGAAGAAAGCACATTATGCCTCTTCTTTGGAGTCTGTGAATTTCTGAAACCACTACTTTTCCCCTGTGAGCCATTAATGAAATAAAGATGCCTTGAACACAAGCACTGTAACTGTAGATCTAAAACTTGAAACAGTTAAGTGACTAGCAGACAGGTGGGCAGGTAGCGTATAGTGTGGATACTCTGAATAATGGGATGATTTACATTTGTGGGCAGGAATGAGCAGATGACTTAAGACCTTATCATGTACCTCCAAATGGTATATAATTTAAAATATCCATTATGTATTCCTGGAATTTTCTATGTAATACTTTCAGACTGCTATTGGCCTCAGGCAACTAAAACCAGGGAGAGCAAAACCACAACAAAGGGATACAGCTGTATAACACATACAGTTATAACAATATATATGCATATATATGGTGCATATAACATATAGTACATACAACCATGTACTATTACTGAACATATATGTTGTACTCAGCCCCATTTATTACTTTACCTTACAGTACCACGCTGCTATAGAGTTCATTTTAATAGTATTACCAAAATTTTGGGGAGCCCCACCTTAAGCCACATGTTATGGAGAAAATTGGGGGTCTTCCTAAGGATTCTCGGTCTTCTTAATGAAAGAGTTTAAGAATGGACTTAGGAAAAAGTTTGAGCATTGTTTTCACTAGATTAAAAAACAATATCCAGGACAGGCAAGTTATAAATCTTGTCAGCTGTCCAGGAGAAAGACCAAGAGGATGAACTTTTGAGTTGAGAGGAGTTGGGAGTGTTGGAGAAAGTGTAAGGAAACCCAGAGTGTCAGGGAAGGCAGGCATGCTTAGGAAAGAGAGAAAGAAAAGGAAAAGTCACATCTTTTCTGAATATTTTAGAAGAGCGGGCAGGTTTAACACAGCTACATAGCTGGTACTCCAAAAGCAATAAGCGCTGAGATTCTGGGAAATGAGCTTACACCGTCTCATTAAGGGGTAATTATTCCTCCCATTTCTTTAGCATGAATCAGCCTTTCTGGGGGTTGATTAGCCAGGTGATTGAATGGCCTAACTAGATTAACTCATGTTTTATGTACTTGGAATGTTATGTCTCTTCTTAGGCCACAGTAATAGCTTTCCTCTTAATGGGCTCCCAATAACTATTGAAGTAATAAGGCCAAATAGTATAAAGGAGTATAAAATATATTACCCTGGCACTGTTCATGGAGCTTGTCATGTCTTTTCTGTCTATTTGGTGACCATACTGTAAGATGACGGTACATAATCAGTCCCAACCNTCACGTTCTTGCTGAATCATCTCTTTCTATTACTCAGGAATCTGGCCATTTGCTTCAAACAGACTTCTGACAACTGGACAGAATGCCCCATTGTATTCCTTTGCATATCTTCACATCTGAATTAAGTCCAGCCAGTATTACCACCTGTTACATAAAATGGTTAAAACCCTCTTCACTCACTAGCCGTCATAGAAATTCTTCCTGTACTGAAATATTCACTAAACTTAGACTTTTAACTTACTTCATAACTGATTAGGACATGTGAAAGTATGGAAAACTGTTGACTGGATGAGTAAATCACCAGAAATAGTGGTTGGAAGACTTTGGCTGGAGTTAACAATGTCAGACCTTAATAAAAATTACTTTCAGGGTTAAAAAACTGTTGTTAAAGGCTCTGTTTGTAGTAATNAGGCTGCCAGTTTTATAAGTAATTATTAACTGCCATATAGTATTCCTTATATTGGACAAAAACAATATTTCATGTTTTATTCCAATTTCCATTTACAAAAATGTGTGAATATTTAGAAAAGGGTGATATTCATTCATTTCACAGTATTTGTGATTTTATAATTTTTTTTCTATTTCTGTCTACTCACATTCTTTCTCCTCAAGGAATTCTAATTTTACACACCTATCATCTCACGCACAAGGAACTTGTTTTTATTTTTATATTATTTAACAACACTTTTCCTAAAATGACTCAATTTTCATGGCATCCATGGACTGCTCAAAATATCTCAATAGCATAATAACAAGAATATAGTCTTTCTTAGTACCCTACATAATGAGACCCTGCCTGGCCTGCTTGGCCATGGCTTTCCTGTATGGCACTGTAGAGTTCACATGGGGCAAAGAACTTGGGAATAGGCAAACTTAGAATCCACTGCATGGTCTCCAGCAAAATATTTCACTTAAGTTCTGAATTCATTCCTTATAAAAGAGATAATATTTTTAAAGAGTTGTCATAGTCAGAACAGGAAGGCAAACGACCTTCCAATTTCAAGACTGAGAGGAAAAAGGAGAGTGTGCTGTGACTTTGTCTTCCCTTGTATGTGTCACAAAAGCAAACAGGGAAAATTTTCCAAGAGTATTTCTCAGAACAAAGAAAATACGCAAATAGAAGTAAGGGACAGCAGAGAAGAAAGGAAGTGGGTGTGCTGGGGGCAGGAGACTAAGAACACAGTGGGTGGCTGGAAACAGATAAGAAATTTTGCTGCCAAGATGTCCCAGTGAGTGATGATTCTAAAATGACGAGCAGTGATACAAGGTAACCTTATTGCCCCAACACTTACTATAGTCTTTTGCACACAGGAATTCCTACTGTGAGTGTTGTCTGTGGAAATTGAATATAAGGGCCAACCAGAAACTACCTGTGGCCTTGGGAAATCAAAAGAGCTAACAAGCATGTGGTTAGACACTGTTTGGAGCTGACTTCAGGGGACTCAGGAAGCTGGAGAAATAACTAATTGGGAGAAAGATCACAAGCTGCTTAGAAGTGAAGCCATTAGAGAGCAAGCCCCCAGAGGAATATGGAAGGGAAGGGATAAAACAGAGATCCACACATCTCGGGACATATTTGCTGAACCTAGTTGATATCTGTATTACACAAGGGTTCTCGATGGCTAAAACAGACTATTGTTAAAATAGGCAGCACTGAATAAAAGCAAAGTTTAAGACAGACCACCAGGGTTTTAATGATTATTTTCCTGGATGACTGAAAACACCTTAGACAAAAATGAGAGAACTCATCTGAATAAATCAATCATCCAGAAACTGTAAATAAAATTTAATTGTAAGCATTTATTAATTAGTTACATTGAACACTATAAAGTCTGTTATTTTTACATACATAATTATTAAACCACATATCAAATGCAATGACATCCCATGGTTAGTGATCCTTGATGGATTTCATAAAACATTGTGTACAGGCTATCGGCTAGAACCTCTCCTTCTCATGGAGCCCCCTTTTAGAATCGCATCTGATACTTATGAATTTCCNTGCACTGTGATGATGTGCCAACATCCACCTTTCCAGTTAATTCTTGCTTTTTTCCCCCTTCTAAGCAGGCCCTATTTGAACTATGTTTATGAGTTTCCTCTCAGTTACATAAGCTCTAGAAATAGAAGGTTTCATTTTATTTTCTTCAGTCTTGTTTCATTCATGCTTAGAATGACACCTGCTATAAAAGAAACATTCAATGAATATTTGTTTATCAAATAAGTCAGCTAATGACTCACTAAGGGAGACATTAGAACATCCTGTGTTTTGTCAGTTTTAGATTGGACTTACATCATAGGAGCAGTGTCACATGCTTCCCTTGTACTATGTCCTTGCCCTTGTTGGTAGGATTCATCATCATGACTTTTCACCAATGCCTTGGTATACCGAAGACAAAATTCTCATCATCTCCACCCATACTTACTTCAAGTTCCCATTTGAAAGACCAAGTCTCTTTGGGGTTTCCACCATTTAAAACAATGTTTTGCAGCAGAGTGACCCTCAGTCTGCTCGCAATGTATCTAGACTGGTTAATTTATGCACAAACAACAGATGTTAATTCCTCAGAGTTCTGCAGACAGAGGTCTGAGATCAAGAATCCAGCAGATTCGTTGTGCACCAATGCTCTGTTCCTCATAGGTGACACCTTTCATGTGATCTCCTCTGGTAGAAGGAGCAAGCCAGCTCACCTGTGCCTCTTTTGTAAGGGCCCTCATGATGCCTCTGCCCAGACACAGTCATTTCCTGAGGCTCTACCTCTAAATACCATTGCACTGAGGAATAGCCATTAACATACAAATCATTACAGGTGCCCAGATATTCTGACAAAGTAACAAAACCTTTAAAAAATAATTGTAATTGTTCAAAATTAACCACTTTAAAAACAGAGAATAATTTCTGTGGCAGGGTATATTAGCTTATATTGTCACTGGGCCCTTTCCATAAAGGATTCATTCAATTTCTTTTTCTTCTTCTTGAGATTTTTTCAACTGTTGTCTTTGATAGAGCAACTGCCTATATTTTTTCTCCATATACCTCCCTCTTCTATTCCCAAGACCACTGTGAAGCTAAAGGAGATTAAACTGCAGAGACTTCCCCTTGTACAGTGCCTTTTGAGACCCTGTGCCTAACTTTATATTTACAGCTTTTATCCTTGTTTCTTAAAGCTTTACACTGCTGATATGTCTACACAGATATTCAGTTATGGGAACTGGATCTGTTCCTGTTGCATCAGAGAGGTTGTCAAGTCCCTAGGAGAGCTGAGCACTCGTTGCCCCAGAAACTGTATGTGTAGACCACAAAGAGTGGCCTCACTTCACAGTCCCCCCTCCTGTGTACACAGCAGCACACAGCTGGCCCTGCTGCTCACTCAGTAGGCTCCTGTAGAGATGAATTGTTAAGAACAAAGTCTCACAGCTCCACACTCTATCGAACTATCTTTTCTGCAACCCATCCTGAGACTTTCTGGTCAATGATTAACTTAGGAAAGAGTCTCAGTTTGGAAGTCTAAACACAGCTGTATGCAGGCAGGAAGCCTTGTGCCTCGTGTCACAAGGAGAGGAATAAGTGTCTTAGCTTTAGGTCTGAAGCAACCACCTATTCCTCTTGTATGACTGTAGGACTCCATTTCCTGTATGTCACTTCAGTTTCATTATTTATAAAAACAAACAAATCAAACAGAAGGAGGAGTCTAGGGGAGGAGCAGTGTTTACTTCACAGTTATTTAGTAATCAGATGAAATTATATATATGAAATCTAAGACACAGCAAAGAATGTAAATTACAATTTTGAAAATCTGGGATACAAGTTAATATAATTTTATTTATATACAAACATGGATTCACATTACTCTTTAGTTAAAAAATTATCCCTCAAGTTCACAAACTTAACCTTCAGAATCATAAAGTGATTCAAAGATCAAAAGAAAAAATCTATGAGTACAGGCATAATTAAAATGTCATCATAATAAAGTTCCTGGCTACTTTTGAATCCTCATGGCTTAGAAAGAAACAACTTGCTCAGCACATTTTGGCAGAGTGCCCTTTTAAAAAACAAGGTTAGCTGCCTAATTACAAGGCCAGCAAATGGAAAAACACAGCNGAGATGCAGGTACTGAGGGGATGAGCACAAATTCTGTATTGAAAATCAGACGGGAAGTTTTAAATTGGAGGTGATGTGGCTTTGTTTTGTTTTTCTTTTTTCTTATATTGGTTAATTTTTTTCAAAAGTCTTATAACGGACTTCATTTCGTGTGAGTGCATGTGTGTGTGTGTTTTCACCCCAAAATATGAGCGTTAAAAAACCTAACTTTATGACGTCTATTGAGAGAGAAATATATATTTTCCTCTATTTTAGTCTTATTTAAATACATGTGGTATATAAAGGTGTGATTAATGCTAAAAATATACCTTACACATTCCATGTTAAGAAAATGTGTTCTCACAGTATAACTTGTAGGGATATAGTAAGAAACTTGCACTTACATAGTTGTGAAATTACCTCCTAAATGCGATACAGTGGGGATAAGTCTGTGTTTTACTCACTAACAAGGGAAAATCATAAGGCAACCCAATTCCTGTGGGAAAAGATTCCCCTTACAAATATCTCAAGAATGACATATTTACCTCAAGAAAGCTCTAGAGAGCCACCAGTTTGGGAGAAGTCAAACAAATATATGCATTGTTTCTATTGCATTATGCTNTACAATTTCTGAATTCAGTTCAAAAAAACAAACAAACAAACACTCAATGTCTCTTTTATTTCCAGGTAAACTAGCAGTTTACAAATGATTTTACCAGTAAAATTAGAAAGAGAAACAAATTCAAATAAAGAAAATATAAAATGTTAAAAAGAAAACAAAACAAAACAAATACACATAAAATGATACTGGCTTACAGAGCACTAAACTGTCCTGGGATAAATTAAGTCACCCCAGGGATCTTGGTGACACTACATGACTAGGTTGACTTCTAGTTTGTTCACTCATTGGCTTGGCTTGGTTCTCTAAGACAGTTGTAGGACCCACTGAAGCTGCTGTGCCTCCTGCATTCAGAAGCCTTGGGAGGCAGGGTTCTGAGGACATGACTTTTCATTCTCTCCTTCCACAACTGAGTGTGTTTCACTATTCAGCTTCTTGGTGCTGTCAGGAATGGAGGATATTTTCCTAGGCAGGAGACTGAATTTCTATTTTAAATCAGTAGGCTGGAACTCAGCTATCCCTGTCCCATCCCATCCCAGTGTCCCCCCTCTCCTGTGTCCTGTGTCTGCATTCTCCCCTGTGTCCTGTGTCTCCCCACCTTCCATAGCTTCTCCCTGCCCTGTTGGACTTTGTGAAGCTTTCTTTCAGCAGTCAGTATTTCCAAGATGACTAGAATGAAGAGAAAATTATGAAATGAAAAGACTATGTATGAAATAAATTTGGAGAAACTAAGTTAATCAAAGTAATTTCCACTACTAAGTCTCTGGGATTTTAGGTCCTAGATGTAGAAAATGTGAAAACCTTTCCCAGAATCATTTTATTGTGGAATACTTGTTTTCTATCAGTGAAGAATACTTTGAGAAGTGGTTTTTGGACAGATAATACATAATGCTAATTCTACACATCTTCAAATCAGAATTTTTCAACATTTGATTGTCATTGACATCTAAGTCTCTTGCCAGATCCTGCTGGTGACCACAGCACTGGTATAAATTGCTGAGGGGAGGTTTTAGACTAGGAAATCAGGCACAAATATTGAAGAACCATGAACTGGCTTCATTATTCTTTTATTTTATAGGACAAATAAATGACTATTTTTTTCACTCCTAGGACATTTTTCAATGTAAGAATTTGAGCTGAGTTCGAGATGTTTAAATATTGAAATGCTAGGNGTGGTCATAGAAGATCCATGGATCTTTCATGCCACAAATGTTAGTATGCTTACCAACTCTGCTTTGCAAACAGTTCATATGTTCTAGAATGGTGATGTACAATTTTATCATGAAAATTAGACAAGAATCAAAACATGCAATAGTAAAACAACATAGAGACATTACAAGTAAATTTCCTCTCTTAAAATTTGCCTTCTAGGATTCTGAAGTGAGAAGGCATGTAAGTGTGAAACACAATGTTTCCCACTGAGTGGCTTTATATACCAGAGAGACTCTTTCTCTCTGACAATCTAGCTTCTTTAATCAACAAAACATGTGTCTACCCATGGCTCATTGGAACACATCAGTCAAGCTAAACTGAGCAGAATGTCAAGATCAGATCATACTTAACCGTGACACGGAGGTAGCCATTGCTTCTAAAAGGGAAAACTCAGCACCAAGCATGATAAACCTCCCTTCAAGTTATTGTTTGTCAGAGTCCAAAAAACTCTCAAGACAATGCTGCCATTGGTTTCATCTCAAAGTTCCAACCACTGACGACACCATGTGCTTCAGACACCGGGTCTAGAAATGTCATTGGATCTGACCTGAAAGTCTCCTCCCTGAGGACTGTTTTTCATACTATCAGAAGGTGCTGTGCAAGTTGCCTAAGGAGAAAATCGATCACTAATCCTATCCAGTAGAGCATGGATGAAGTCCCTAGTGAATGAGCATTGTGTGACATGGACACAGCCATGTCAAAGACCCCAATGTGTCAGACCCATGAAGTGGCAACTTCCCCAGGGTGACGCTCCAAGGCATGGCAGAGCCTTTCTCTGGTCNGAGTTTGAATTTTTAAGAATGATTGACTAGTGTTTACAAAAACTTATCAATCACAACTTCCTCCTCCATCATGACTATAGCCTGAGACTGTTCCCCTCTGGAGACCTCCTTCTGAGATGTCTCTTAACTAAACCAGCCTCCTTGTTCAGTTGTGTACCATAAATCTACCTCCATATTCAGCTATATAAAATAAACCCACTGTTTCAAATCAAATTTATAAAATAAATACGCTAAAGTTCTATATCATATTCAGTGCCCTCCATCCCAGGGAGCACTGCCTACATGATCTCTGTTTTTCTATACATGTGTCTCTGTGTCTGTCCTTTCTTCATTTTATTTCTACCCAAGTCAGATTTCTAGGACCAACCTGTTCAGAGCAAGCAATACCCAGCTGTGAAGCCTCTGAACCACAACAATGAACAGCACAATAAAATATCCCTAAAGGTGTACTAGTGGTGGTATATTGGTGGTAACCAACAGCTGTCTAATTGAACTTTAGGCCCACTCAACACAAGGGAAATCATGCCTAGTACTGGAAACCTGGACCACTACTCCAGACTTGTAAGGTCGTGGATCTTAGAGGGAAAATTATTACTGCTACTTTACTAAACCAGATAATTCCTAACTGTATTCTCAATACTTCTCCTTAGATCCACAGATAAGTATATCCCTTGCTCCTCATAAAAGAAGCTTCTTGTTGTAATAGACAAAGACTATTTCAGAAAACAATTAGTCAAAATTCAGAGAATAACTGATTGTGGGGTGCCCCAGCCCCAGCAGATGCATCCACCACACAACTCCTACTCCTAAACTTGGGGATCATGATGGAAGAGGGACTCGAAAGTTTATAAGAACTAGAGGGCTAGGAAGTCTGTTGTGGGAGTATGACTCCTAGAAATGACTGGGAAGCTTTACGTATGATACCACAACAGTATGGCTGCCTAAACAATACTTGAACAAGTATAATACCAATACATGTGCTAACATGAAAGGAAGAAATCTCACAGGGCCCCAGCCCTAGACAACTACAAGCAACTAATGACTGCTGAGACGGGGAGAATTGGTCTTTCCCAGGGATGAGCCCCCTAAATGGTTATCCAATATCAATTGGTCGGTCCTGAAATCATATACATATTAGCAACACTAAAAGACCCAGAAGATTGTATTTATATATTTATGCATGTATATGCATGTATATGTATGTAACAATAATAATCAAAGAAAAAGAGGCCATGCATTTAAGAGGAAGTAAGGGGAATGAGATGGCCTGGGGGGAAGAGACATGAAAGGGGCTATAGGGAGGAAAGAGAAGGGATAAAATGATGCAATTATACTTTAATTTTAAAAATAAATTTAAAAATACCTTAGCCTCGGTGGGGAGTTAGCTTTCTTATCTCACAAGCATGAAGATCTGAGTTAAATCTCTATAACCCACTTAAAAATACTGGGCATAGTGCCACACTTTCTAATCTTAGTGCTGGGGGGAACAGAAATAAGAGAATCCCTGGCGCTTATTGGGCAGACAGCCTTGTCTAATTTCTGAGATCCAGGCCTGTGAGAGACCATGTCCTGAAGGTGTTAGAGAATGTTTCTGAGGAATGGCACTCAAAATTTTCCTTTGGACTCCATATACAAGTGCATACACATTTATGTGCACTTACACACACACACACAGAAAGAAAGAAGGAGAGAGAGAGAGAGAGAGAGAGAGAGAGAGAGAGAGAGAGAGAACCAAATACCTCTAACTTCTCTTAGATTTTAAGAAGATAAAGTCTTGGGTATTTATCTAAATCTAGAAAGTCAGAATTTCTATTCCGTAACTTTATTAAGAATGTTTGAATCATGAAATGAAATAAATGTTACATTATCTAACCTATTTGACGTTTTACCCATTTGGGCCAATTTGAAAGCTTCCTGTATTATCTTATCCTTCATATTTTGAGTACATTATATTCAAATTGAGGTATTTGTAATGCTCACAGTTTATTCGATTGTTTAGATCTCTGAATCTTATAGTCTTATGGGGGCAAGAAGATTGTATAAAATGATTATATTGTTAATTAGAGTGATTGAAGGTGATGTGGCAAAGGGCTGCAGAAACTTGGAAAAGTTGATGTTGTGTAGTAGGGTGGAAATAAAGACTTTAGAATTGACATAGGAATTAGGACTGTCTTGGAGGCTAGAGCAGGATTTGACAAGAAGTAAAGGGCAGGATAAATATATTCTGGACATGGGAAAACTCAGAAAAAGTTTCCTTGATAGCTAACTATGCATGATTGTCAACTCTATTGACTTGAGATGTGCTGAGTGAATGAGTAAATCTCACTTCTGAGTGTGTCTTGGATGGAATTTCCAGAAAGGATTAAGGAAGAAGCATAAAAAGAAGGAGGAGAAGGAGGAGGGGAAAGAGGAGGAGGAGGGGGAGGAGGAGGAGGAGGAGCACTCCTGGGTGATTTGTTCCATCCCATCCCACAGCCTGAGCCTCTGATGGACCAGATCTCAACAAAGGAGAAAACTAGCTCATTCTCGCTCACTCGTTCTCCCCCCCCCTCTTTCCTACTATGATGCGGTACCTCCAAAAGCAATGGAATTAAGGACAGCAAAGCTGTGAGCCAAATGAATCTTTCCTTCCAGGAGTTTATTGTCCCAGGTATTTTGTTGCAGTGACAGAAAACCAATAGAGTGACAGATGAGTCTACCTATAAAAAAAACATGACTAATATCACCAGAATTCGTAAGTGACTAAAACTCATGGCCCTTTGGAAGCAGAATTTCCCTGCGACATTGCAGAGTCAAGTGACACTGCAAGATGGTTTGTAAACTTCATGAATATCTTTAAAAATAATCAGTTCACCATATAAAGGTCTGTTATTTTATTTCACGCGAATGCTGAAGTTTTCTACAAAGATAGGTAGAACTTTAGATTAATTCTTAGAATCAGTATCTGTTTGGGAGAAACATTTTATAAATGGTTTTAGTCTCATGTCCCTGTGCATATTTCCCATTTTTAACAAACTAAGAAAACATTCTGATAGAAATAGCATATTCTTGTTTAAATTGATCTGTCAAGTAGAAACAAAGGCTGACATTGCATTTTGTATAAATTGGATACAGTTGTCTAGTTTTTTGATGTCTAGATCCAACCATATTTGAGGTAAATGATCTCACTCAAAAACACTTGAATAAAAAGTCCTCTTGTTTTCATTATGAAGTCATATTAAATAAAAATAAA
>LZPO01046002.1:0-18315 GCA_001675575.1 Neotoma lepida | reverse complement strand
ATCTCAGAAACAATTCTTCAGTCACTGTGACAGAGCAGATAACAGAAAACACAGACAAATATGTAAGTAAATATGGATGGGAGGGTACCTTAGTTGGGCTCTGGAGACAAAAATTCATTGGTTCTGTAAGCAGTAGGCCTTTGACACTGCAAATCTACTGCAAAGGGACTTCTTTGCCCAAAGTAGGCAGCATCAAAGAGATGATCAGCCATCTTCTCAAAGGAGGACTGCATCAACACACCCTCCATCTTTGACCATGCAAAACCTGGTAAAACCCAGTACTTCATGCTGTGTCAGACAAGATGCTTAGAAGGGCCTCAAGTCACTCTGAATAGCACCAAACCGAAGTATCAAATATCCCAACACTAGGAAACACAAACCCAGGCAAGTGGCTATTCATGGTACCACTAAAGGCAGATGGTTATCAGTGCAGCATCATATCCAGTAATGCAGTGCACCTAGCAAGGATGTGAAGCCTTTCAAATGTACCCAGATGTTGTGCCACAATGAATTAAGAATCTGAGTTTTAAACGGGCGAGAGCTTCTCCTGTACTATGCTCAAGAAGTGAAAACTAGAAACAATTTAGGTACTTCCAGCCAAGGAAACCTTGTGGCAAATACACACAAGACAAGTTCTGTCAACACCTTAGCATGATGAAGCCCCAACACTCCCTGAGGATATATAGCCAGACAGTGTTTGATAAGGGTGGGAACAGACATTTTCTTCAAGGGTGTAAGCACTGGTAAGGTGCTCATGTTCCTGTAAATAATCCATCCCTCAACCCTGATATGGTAAGTGGTCCCAATGAGATTTATGGGGTTATAAAATATAATAAAGAGAAATGAAAATGGAAGAACTAGTTGGGAAGAGNAGAGGGATGAGTAGGAGTGGAGAGTGGACAAGAGAGGGTAACCTGAGGTGAGTATGACCAAAGCACATCGTATGCATACATAAAAATAGCATAATGAAATCATGTTATGCATAATTAATATATGCTAATAAAAGCAATTTTAAAAAGGTCATTGGCTCATGGGGAACAGCACAAAAGTTGACCTCTGACCTCCACATACATGGAGGAGCACCCACATGGTTACACACCCACATGTATACACAACAAAGAAATTGAAATAAAATAAAACCTGTATGTCAGATACATACAGTGAGATGGTATATGCATTTAAAAAATATCAAACTAGAAGTNTAAACCCTTGAAACCTATCCTCAGGTTTCCTACTGTCATACATGGTCTAGTTTATGTTTTGATGCTAGAAGTGAGCCTGGTCCTCAAAGATTTTTATCATGACCTCTTTCTACCTCTGGTTTCTAAAAGACTTACTATAGTATAGGCTTATCAGGAAATGGTCATGAAAAGCTTATGTACTGTTATATACTGAGGAATCAAACACCCATAGCAGCTTTCACCTACACTCTCACCTGAGAACAAGGAGACTAACTTACTCTGTGTGTTGATGGAAATCAAGCACAGGGCCCATGCATGTAAGGCAACCACTCTACCACTGTGCTACATCCTCAACCCTACTCTATAAAAATGTTGGTATCACCGATATCTTTAAGGGAGGGATATAGCCGTTTTGGGGGGTTGGCCGGGTCCTTTTTCCCAGATGATGGGGGTGCCTAGTTGGTCGGAGGGAGGCTCAGGAAGATCAAGACTAACAGAAGGTGGGCGGGAGTAATTTTTTAAGGTCTCCTCTCCCTCTATGATTAATTCTTTAACATCGGGGCATGATTATGAACCTTTATGATATCATTAACTAAATTCCAATACAAAAATGCGGTGACCCCAACCTTTTCAGGGCCAAAAGTTCAATAGTAATCATTTAAGCAATCACCAACTCACTTCCATCGTTTTTCATCTATAGTGCCCTCCTGGGGAAACCAGGGGCAAAGGTCCCCAATATAATCAAGAAACTTTTTAAAATCTTTCTTTTTTACCCTTGTTCCTTGTGTCTTGAGAGACTATTTAAGTCCTGAGATAAATAAATCCTGCTTACTAAATGCTTGTCCCATGGTAAACTTACCTTGCGTTGGCACAAATCAACTCTCCAGACCTGTCTCAAGGTCGGGCGTCCCCACGGACCTTCGCTTGCAGAGCGTTCTCCACGGTGGACCAAATGATAGGCAGACCTGCCTTGGTATGCGACGTTCACTGATTGTCCACGTTCTTGAGCCTCAACATTGGACGCCAGTTGCCCCAGCCAGCGGGGTCTTCAACAGAGACCCTAGAAGGAGGAATGGCGAATGAAAGGGACAAGAGACANGAAGAATGACAGCAAGACAGGGTTCTGATCAAGCTGCAAAGTTTTATTTTTTCCAGTCATCTTTACAGTAAAGTGAAGCGGGAACTTGTGCTTGAGGCTATGGATCAGGGCGGTTAGGTTGCTAGGTAACCTGACTGCAAGATGTTTTCTTGGAAAGGTGAAGGTAGCAGACTTCCTTAACTGACAAGAAGAAAAGGAAATACCAAGCTATTTTNGGGGGCTGGGACTTGCCTAAGGCACATAATAAGAATTCTGGAAAATAACCCGTTATTCAAGAAACAGAAACTTATATATAAACTGAAAATGACCTGAGCTAAGATGGCTTGATTATAGCCACTACAGGTTTTGGCTCCCAGCAAGTTAGAATGGCTAAGATTGGGAAAATATATCACCTTTCAGACTATACTGAGGAATAAACATAGAGCCAAAAGACTACTAAAACAAAAATGAAANCCTCAGTCTGAAACCTGAAGCACTAAAACTGTTAGAAGAAAACAGTGTTCTCTACAAAATAGGTGTAGGAAAAGATTTTCTGAATGGTACTCTATGTCCCAGGAATTAAGACCAAGAATTGACAACAGGAACNTNATAAAATTGAAAGACTCCTGTACAGATAAGAAAACAATCAAATGAGTGAAAAAGTAAGCCACAGAAAGGGGGCGATATTCACTAGCAACATATCAGACAGAGGATTAATATCTAGAATATAAAAATAACTCTAAAATCAAAGAGTTAAGGAAACATATGACCCAATTAAAAATAAGCAAGAGATCTAAAAAGAGAGTTCCAATCAAAGAAATTAAAATGTCTAAGAAATGTATCCAAAAGTGTTCATCATCCTTAGCGATGATGTAAATAAAAATTAAAACAATGATTTCATCTCACTCCAGTCAGAATGTCTACTACCAACAAAATACCTGTCAACTAATACTGGTGAGGTTGTGGAGAAAGAGGAATACTTATTCACCATTTATGAGAATATAAATTGGTACAGACACTCTGGAAATTGAAGAGTCCAGGAATATAGAAATATAAAATTATAAGCTTAAGAGATAAAAACTGACAGTCATCAGCTCTAAAGGTAAACTGCTAACAATGGCTGTCTGCTTTACAGCCAGCTCCTCTGTCAACAGTCAGGGGTTAATTTTTAACCTCCTTGCCCCTTATAGCCAACAACTGCCTGGACCAAGGTTAACTTTTAATAGTTGTTTCTACTTGACTTCTACCATGCGTCCCATGCCTGATGTTCCTATGTGACTCCTATCATGCACCTGGTGCCTGATACTATAAAAAGGGGCCAGTGCCTGCCTGCAGGGCCACAGCCTCCGAATTCCAACATTGGCTGTGGTCACAGCTAGCTGATAAGCTTTTGTACCTCACGGTGTTTTATTTTATATATTTCTTGAATAAAGTTTGCTTCTGATTTAATAGATTTTAGTGGTCTGTCCCCCATTATTGCAAGACCCCAGACCCGACATTGGTGTTGAAACCTGGGATTTTTTGCAATACTGGTTCTGGAGGGGCACCCCATGTCTGGTAAACTTATTCTTCTAGTTTTGGCCAATTAGTTAGTTTTTGGTTCTGGTATCTGGTGTCTGCACAGACTGGAACTGAATAAGAGTAGGTGGACATACCAGTGACCTCTGAGCTGGAGGGGGCTGAGGATGCTCCAAACCTCTGGCAGTTGGTTTGCTTATCTGCAGCCCTTTGGACTGGTTTGAGACTGGTTGGGATCCTGTGGTCCCTGGGCACAGCATTCTTCCTTGTGAATATCTCCTCTAGTCTGTTTGTCGTGTTATCTGTTGTCAGTCTCTTTGTGATGATTGTCAATAAATAATGTTTACCCTTGGCCAAGGTCCTCTATCCTCAGGCCCCTTTCAGATTTTGTTTTCTCATTTCCAGGATTTCAGGAACATAAAGGTGTTTTTTGCAACCCTTCCCTGTCTTTGCCACCTCAGGAGTCCAGGCTTCCCAAGGCAGTTGAGCTGGCTCCAGTCTGTGAAGCTGCCTGCAGCCATGGAGAGGACCGCCCCTCCCCCCTGCAGATACCACAGTCTCCAGAGTACCAAGGAGGAGCCCAGCAGGGGAGGGCAAAGAAGACAATGAAGCCAGGCACCTCAGGTAGCCACTGCCAGCTGCTTCTCCTGGATGATAATGTTTTAGATCCCAACAGAATGGTGCTTGCTCCGAAGCGGCACAGGAAACACCAGGGTCAAACAGCAAGCGAGCAGCCCCATCAGGAAAGCACACACAGCCTGCCGCCCTTCCCCCACCTAAAAAATCCAGCTAAAGAAAGTAAGAAACGTTTTGTCTGGTCTGAATGCATGAAGGTGGCCACTAAATGCTTAATTCTAAATGTATAAATCAATTATGTTCAGTATATACTGGCTGCAGCCCTTATTTACTGCCCAAACTTAAAATTTACCTCTGGATGCTCTGGTCATTGGTTTTGATATAATAAGATAAATAATAATATTAATAATAATATTTTAAATTTATACTATACACTCATATCTCAAGACTTATAAATTGCTTATGAGATATGGTTTCAATCTCTATAATTTATAACAAAATTTGGCTTTAAGCTTATGGCAAATGCTTATAATTAAAGTTCCCTACATGGGTATACAATGTTTAAAATGTATATGAACATATATGGCTTAAACTGAAATCTCTCTTTCTCTCTCTATATGTATAAGAGCTGGATTTACTTGTGCATATAAACCTTATAATTTAAATCCAACTATTATTATTAAAAATACAAACTACTGCTAGTTTCAGATGCTTCGCTTTCATACAATGTTGATAAAAATTTTGGAATTATTCTTGTTATGGTATATGCATGTATTTGTGTACTTATTTAAGATATTGTAACTGAAAGGAGAAAGAGACAGCTTCCCCCCTTCCCTGCTTCTAAAATGTATCTGCTGACCAGTGTTTTTAAAGCTGACTGGGAAAGTAAGGTCAGAATGATAAGTCTATCCTGAGCCCAGCAAAAATAGGATACAGAAAACGTAAATGTCAGCTGACCATAAGTTGAACTCTGAGGGAATAGACCTGATATCCTGAACTCAGCAAAGTAAGACATAGGAAATGAAAAATTTATGCCTCTATAGATACCCTGTATGCTTTTAGAAAAGCCTCACCCCTAGCCTCCCTTGGTATGTAATCGGCACATAACCCTTTTCTATATAAATCACTTGAAACAAAGGACGGGACTTCTTCCCTCTCTCGCTGCATTGAGTAGTTGGGACAGAGTCCCTGGCCAGAACTCCAATAAACAAATTCCTGTGTGTTTTGCATTGGGTAATGGCTCTGTGGTGGTCTTGCTTGGAGGTCTTTCGACACAGGTACTCCATTTGGGGGCTTATCCGGGATCCTCCATGACTCCAGACCTGGACCTGAGGGGTTTCTAGCCAGCTGGTAAGTTTCTGTGTCTATGTCTGTTCCTATCTCTGTGCTGCTTTGTCTTGATTTGTACTTTCATTCTTTGAAGTGCACTTGGTCTGTGGAGTGATCCGGTAATGGACAGTGCCTGAGGCAGGCAGCCAGCTGATGAGCTGGAGAGCAGGAGATCACGGGGGTCCCAGGAGACGTTCTGAGCCCCCAGTGAGGATGTGGAAGCCCCCAATGTCTGTTTGATCGAGGACATAGAGCCTCGAGTCTGGATGAGTTTTCGGTGTGATTGAACCTGGAGGGTCACTCCCCCCAGAGCACATCAGGCCATCATTGTTCTTGAAAGTTTTTTGGTTGTCTCATTGAGGCAAAGTCTTTTTCGTGTGCCCTTGGTCTTGTGTAATGTGTTAATTGTTCTCATCGTTGACTTGACTGTGACGGATGCTATGGGACAGTCCCATCTTCTCCCCTAGACTTTTGCCTAGCCCACTGGAAGGATGTGTGAGCCACTGCTTACAATAAAATGATTGATTTACAAAGTAAAGTTTGTCACCTTTGCAATGTAGAATGTGCTTCCTAGTGTTAACTTGACCTCTGAAGGGAAACTTTGAAGATTTCCCTGTGGTTTCCTCAGACCCTGTCCTATGGGAAAGTAAGCAGATGCAGAGAGAAGAAACTCCTTATCCTGGTGCGGTTGCCCTTCCCAAAAGAACTGCCCCCTGATCAAGATGGGAATCAATCTTTTCACTACTGGCCCTTACCGGTACTTATGTCTATGTAAATGTTACTCATTTCTGTCTACTAGCTTTCCTAATTGCTATCAGGCCACAGCACTGGTGGGTGGCGGAAGCTCCTCAGTGGGGCCACCTGCTGAGAGCTCCTCACTCCCTGGCCCCTGGAAAGGTCTGAGACTGGGGCCTCCCACGGCCCTAACCTGGCCGTGTGAGCAGACTTTCAAGCTCCTGGGAGCTTGAAACAGACTCACTGCCAGAGCAGGCAGTATTAGCATACAAGAGAAGCTCTGTGGCTTTTACAGAGGAGAGAGAGATATAGCAAGGGCCATTTCCTTCAGTAGCTCTCTTGCTATCAGATTTGCAGCATGGGTGCGGCTGGTCTTGGTCTGCAGGAGAGGCCTGCAGCCAGCCAGCAGCTCTTAAAGACAGTGGGAGTATACGCTCTCAGTGCAGGCGAAGACGGGAGCATTGGGCAGAGTGACAGGGACTGCCTGCAATTGACAAGAACTGT
Organism: Neotoma lepida; assembly: GCA_001675575.1. Taxonomy (NCBI): domain Eukaryota; kingdom Metazoa; phylum Chordata; class Mammalia; order Rodentia; family Cricetidae; genus Neotoma; species Neotoma lepida. The sequence goes on along the minus strand of LZPO01046002.1, from coordinate 11,394 downwards.
GTGAATGCTGAACAGAAAATCTGACTTTAGTCAGAGGGAGTTAACAAAAACTTTTTTTCAGGAACACTAGTAGCCAATGACACACTCTATGCCCACTGCTTCCCCTCCCTTCCTTCCTAAGCCAAATTCTTCACTGTGATAACAGCAGCTATCCTTGCTAACCCTTCCCTGTCCTGATACTGCTTGAAAAAAATGACATAGGGAATGAAAAATTTATGCCTCTATAGATACCCTGTATGCTTTTAGAAAAGCCTCACCCCTAGCCTCCCTTGGTATGTAATCGGCACATAACCCTTTTCTATATAAGTCACTTGAAACAAAGGACGGGACTTCTTCCCTCTCTCACTGCATTGAGTAGTTGGGATAGAGTCCCTGGCCAGGACTTCAATAAACAAACTCCTGTGTGTTTTGCACTGGGTAATGGCTCTGTGGTGGTCTTGCTTGGGGGACTTGCGACACTAGTACTACAGTAACCATACAATGTATTCTAGACTACTGAGGGAAACCACAAAAAGATTTTGGTAGAAATTTCTATGCTCTCTAGAAAGCAAGAGGAAAGGCCAGAGGGGATATAAACAATGTTGGTTATAGTTTCTCATACCTTCAAGTATTACATTTAAAATTTGATCATATTAGGTTAATCCTGGTTGATTTTCTTCATTTTAAAAATAGCTAAAGATTCTTCACTACAAAATGTTCATGTTAAACATGGAGATATATACATATATATGGACATGCATATGACTTGGATTTAACCATATATATGTACATATATATACATATATATATACATATAACTTGGATCCAACATTGTGTATATGTACATGTAATTATTGTTTTAAAGAACATATTTTTTAAGCATCAACCATTTGGCTTTTGGCAGCCATCTTTTACTAAGATTATAAAGATTTATTGAGGTTAACAAAAGATAATTTAGGGATTTACCCCTAAGTAATTATGTCTTTGGCAAATGATCAACAGCAAGATTCTAAAAAAATTTAAATAGATGGCTACATATGTTTAATAAATAAGGTATTTGATAAATATTAAACCTCAATGCTTTTATACACAAGAATATGCCTTGCTCTAACAGCTAAACTTTATAATTTAAGAGTCACCCAGATGATAAGATAATAATGGTTTTAAAAATATAAAGAATCATAAAAAACAGCTAAGGATTACAAATGTATGACAGGGCTAGAGTTTTAAAGAGAGTCCAGTTGCAATGACGGATCTTAACAGTTCTAGAAATGCTACGGCCAAGGAAATGATCCAAGCCTCTAAACAAAAGAAAGTACTTTATTTTTGGTATTTTTTTTTTCTTGTTTGAGACAGGGTTTCTCTGTGTAGCTTTGGCGCCTTTCCTGGAACTCACTCTGTAGCCCAGGCTGGCCTCAAACTCACAGAGATCCACCTGCCTCTGCCTCTCAAGTGCTGGGATTAAAGGCATGCACCACCACCCGGCAGAACATTTAAAATTTATAAAATGCTCTATATTGTTCATATTTGGACTTAATAAAATAAAAGGCTCAAAATTAGGGTCACAGCCATAAGCACCAAATACTAACCAGAAACTGGGATGTTCTCGTGATTTCTTGTGATACAGCAAGACCTAGGCAAAGGGCTTAAAACAGTTTCTGACTCCATGAGTCTTGACCCTTTGGGGGTTAAAAAAAAAACCTTTTCACAGGGGTAGCCTAGGACTACCTGTATGTCAGATTTTTGCATTGAGATTCAACAATGGCAAAACTGCAGTTATAAAATAGCATTGAGAAAGTTGAGAACCAATGTCTTAGAGAATGTTTCTCCTTACTCAAGGTCTATTCAGACTTAAGAATGTTGTCTAGTCTCCTTGTCCTTGCCAAATTTGTTAAGCGTATGCTATTTGGATAAACTGAGTCATATAAATGTTTTATATAGCTATTTTGTTTTGGTTTCTTTACTGAACCTGTATTTGATACCAGAAGAGCTTCAATTCAAAATCATTGTTTTTAAGGCTACTTATTGTAGACTGTTAGAAAACATAAGTAAACAGACAATCATAAATAATCCAGTTATTTAATAGTAGTTGTGAGTTTTGCAACTCTGGGGTAAAGATCTCCTGACCACTTGGGGAGTCAGGTGATGGCTGGAGCTGAGATGAAACAGCAGTCCTGGAGGGTGAGGTGGCCGCTTAGGACAGCTCTGACAGCTGGAGGGTGAGGTATCTCAGGTACATCTAGCTGCTTAGGGCAGCTCGCCCTAGAGGTATTCCGGATACCTCAAGCTGCTTAGGATAGCTCTACCCTGGAGGGGAAGTTATTCTGACAGTTGAGGAGAGTCAGGCCTGGAGCTGCTTTTTCTGCTTCACTCTGCAAAAGGGGAAACCCCTGCAGAAATGTTGCAATCTTCTCTAGCTCCAGAGAAAAGAGTTACTATTTCAGCCTCCTCCTTGCTCAGTTCCCTGAGGGACATCTCAGCAAGGTTCTTCTGTTCAGATCCCCCTTGTTCTTGTCCACTATGTGACATCTCAGCAAGGTTCTTCTCTGCACCTGTGAATGAAGATCTTCACACTCAAAACTCTTTTGAGAAAGATTTATTTGGGAAGGAAGATTCCAGGAGAGTAGCTGCCTCTACCAGGGTGGAGAGAATAGCCCATAACTGACCAGATAGGCTGGTTTATATAGGATCTCTTGGGGGCAGAGTCAACTGTGATTGGCTAGATTTTTTTCTGCCCAGGCATTGGTCAGTTTTGTGGGTTAGGGGCAGAAATGGCTCTGATTTCAGAGCCAAACTGTGTTTCTTTCCTTGGCCTTTCTTAGCTTTTTGACACTAATTCTAAGGCCAGGACACATTTCTTTCACTGACACTGATTCTAGGGACCAAGAGTGTTACTATGGTCCTGGTTTCAGAGTCAGGGCATGTTTCCTTGGTTCTGGGTTTGGGGATAAGGTGTTCATTTCTCTGTCTCAGGTCCCAGACCCAGGCTGTTTCTTTCCCTGGTCCTGGGTTGCAGGGTCAGAATGAGTTTCTTTAGCTAGTCCATTTCCCTACATACAGAGCAGAAGACAGAAAAATATTCCACACCTATGGGTTGGTAGCATTAATATTGTGAAAGTGACTAGCCTACGAAAAACATTTTACAGATTCTATCCAATCCTAAACAAAATCCCCAAGATATTATTCAAAGAAATAGAAAAAGAAATCCTAAAGATTGTATAGATGCACATAGACCCTAAATACCCAAATAATACTTAGTTAAAAAGAACAATATTTTTTAGACTTGGGGAGGAAAGGGTATATTTCATAGTAAAGCTTATAGTCTATCATCTTGGAACGTCAGGGCAGGACCTCAAGAGAGGAACCTGGAGGCAGGAACTTATGCAGAGGCAATGGGGGAGTGCTTTGCTCTGACTTGTGGCTTGCTCATCCTGTTTCTTATACCACTGAGGACCACCCACCCAGGCAGAGCACAGCCCACATTGACCTTTTCCTTCCCTATTAATCATCAATCAGGAAAATGTATCCACTGACTTCTTCATAGGCTAAACTGATGGCAGTACTTTCTCAATTGAAGTTTCATTTCTTGGATGACTCTAGTATGTGCCAAGTTGACATAAAACTAACCAGAACATTGGATAATATACTTTTTCCACTTCATTGGATTACATTACACCCATGCACTAAAAATACATATTTGAGTGTTTGTGAAGTCATTTCCACAGGTGATGAAATCATAGTTGAAAAGATCTCTGAATATTGGCTTTTCCATCCCACAATATGCAGTCTGGGATGAAATATGGGGAAAGTTAAGACAGCTGAGAGTCAAGTTAAACCCTGCGTTCTGATCCACATACATGGAATTAAGTAACCTTATTCTTCATTACTATCATGCCTTCCCTGCTATAATGGACATGACCAACTCAAACTGGAAGCCAAATTAAAACCTTCCACAAATCAGTTGCTTCCTTTCAGGTGCTATTTAACTAAGGAGTGATGCAAAGAAATAATCTTACCTAGAGAAAGAAGCCAAATGAGAAAAAAGGATAGAAATAGTGCAGGTAGAAGTCATACCATTCCCATTTGCCTATAATAAGCTCCTATATTTAAGAGAGAAGAAGGCCCAGTCCAGCACCATGGGAGCTCCACAGTTATTGGTCCACAGTTCGTGCATTTCCACCAGCCTGGCTGCCCATCTCTGTACATTTTCCCTTCATGATCTCAATGTCCCTTGTTCATAGAATCTCTTCTCTCTCTCATCATTTGGACTCCTGGAGCTTTGCCTGGAGCCCAGCTGTAGATCTCTGCATCTGCTTCCATCCATCTCTGGATGAGGGTTCATGGGGGCTCCTCAGCTATGGGTCCATGGTTCATGCATCTCCACTAGTTTGGCTGGCCATCTCTGTACATCCTCCCATAATGATCTCGTTGTCCCTCGCTCATAGAAGGCCCCCTCTCATATCGATTGGGCTCCTGGAGCTCGGGCTGGTGCCCAGCCCTGGATCTCCACATCTGCCTCCATCAGTCACTGGATGAGGGCTCCATGGTGGCAGTTAGGGTATTCATCCATGTGATCACCAGAGTAGCTCAGTTCAGGCACCCTCTCAATTATTTCCAGTGTTCTAAGGTGGAGTCATCCCTATGTACTCTTGGGAACTTCCCAAGAACTCTGTTTCTCCCTATTCCTATGATTTCCCCATTTATCATGTTATCTCCTTCCTTGCTCTCCCACTCTGTCCCTGTTCCAGCTCGAACTTCCCGCTCCCTTATGCTCTCATCCTCCATCCCTCACCCCCCCATTTCCTCCCCCTCACTCCTAGTCAGCCCCTGTAGATCTCATCCATTTCTCCCTCCCTGGGAGATCCATGCATCCCTCCTAGGTTCTGGGCCCTCTGGAAGCCTGAGACAGTTGTTTGGTTTGAACTGTTTGGGAGCCCCCAGGTAGTGGGATCCAGATCCGTCCCTGGTGCAGGGGCTGGCTTTTTGGAGCCCAGTGCCTGTGGTGGGACACCTGGTGCAGTCTTGGCACAGAGGGTCTTGTCCTGCCTCAGCTGAGTGTGCCAGGCTCCAGAGACTCTCCATGGGAGACCTTGTCTTGGAGGTGGTGGGAATGGGGGGTAGGTTAGGATCTGAGGTTGGTATGTAAAAGGAGTGGAAAAAAAGAGAATAAGGCATAATACAAACATGATAAGTACTTTAAACATGACTACAAGGCACAAATAGACATTCAATTACATTTTCTATATCCAGATGAAAATTTTTATGGAAGAAATTCAGCAAAATAACATGATTTCAGTTTGCTTTTAAAATACATAGAATATATAAATAATTACATCCAGTTGGTTAAAACTTCTAAAAGTTCATTTAAATTCAACATAGAAAGAAGTGGAAGAAAATGCTAAGATATAGAAATAACTCCTGTGCTACAAGATCAATAGTGTTAACATTGTAAAAATGACTGAATTTCCAAAAGCAATACTGAGATTCAATAGCATTCCTACCATAATTACACACACACACACACACACACACACACACACACACACACACACACATAATGAATATATATGTATATAAAATGAAACTCTCCATTTTTCATGAAGTCACAAATGACAGGAAATAGTTAAGTAGATACTTGTCAAAGAGAAATCTTATTTAGAAAGTATAATATAGGAAGAGTTATAACATGATTTTAAATAGTATCACAAAGATATCAAAATGAATCTAGCACGTTCAATTACATACACAAATGATAAGGCAAAATAGATACTTTGAGTGATTGAAAAATAAAAACACAAATATAATATTATTTTCTTCATGAAATATATAAAATTATGAACACAAGAAAGTATCACATGGATGTAACCTGAAAAAAATTTATCATGTGTTAGGAAACCCAGACCCAGAAAGACAAACCTGTATGTATTCAATTATATATTAACTGTTAAGTAAATGATAATCAAGCTACAATCCACAATCCCAGAGAGGTTAGGTAAAGAAGCGGGCTCTAGGGAGGAAGCATGGATCTCTCTGGGAACAGAAATAGAATAGAGTTTGCAGGTGGACTTGAGGCAGGTGGAGACAGTTGTAGGAGGGATCAGGTTGGAGTGAAGGTGGAAGGAAAGAATGCAGGGAAAGACAGCTGGAATTGGGGGACATTTGGAGGTGGTATGGAAACCTAGTGCGGAGTAAACTTCTTGGAATCTATGAGGGTGACTCTAGTGAGGGCTCCTAGTAATGGAGGATATTGAGTCTGAACTGCTAATCTTTTTGTAGCCAGGCAAGGCTGCCAGAGGTGGGACTGGGTTGCATTTGACTGAATAGTTGGCCTGGGTGGGTGGTGATGGTAGTGGTGGTAGTGGTGGTGGGGGAGTCCCATGGAGATCCCTAAACAATCCAAGCTGATGCTAGGACAGAGGGTATCTCCATGAAAACAGACAGCAGGACCCCGTTGCTGAGGACAACATCCACACAGCTCATTGAATGCAGAGAGGTTAAGCTGGTACCTGCATGGAACCTTCACCCCTAAGAACTAGTCTCTTCAGCATGAGAAGGTATTTTACAGGCTACAGAAAGAGAAATCTGGACTCCAACCTGGCCACAAAACCCTTAACTTACAATCTGTTCCGCCTGCAAGATGTGCTGGGGCAATGGTAGCATAGAACTTGTGGGAGTGGCCAACCAATATTTGGTTTAACTTGAGTATGAGCCCACGAGAGGAAGCCTGTGACCTATACTGCCTGGATGGCCAGGAAATAGAGACTAGATAGCCCAGAGACCTAAGGTAGAACCAAACAGGACANGAAAAAAATCATTGAAATTATTCCTAATGATATTTTGCTATACTTGTATATCATTGCCTTATCCAGTCAACATCAGAGAGGCTTCCTCTGGCAGTAGATGGGAGCAGGTGCAGAGACGCACATCCAGACAGTATGCAGAGAGAGAGAGTTTAAATTGGAGGTCAATATTCAAATGCTACTTTATCCACATTATCCTGCTATATGAACCATGCCTTATGGAGTTGTGAATACAAAATAACTGACCTCCTAATTCTGATTTTTTTTGCTACTCCATTTCATTGTTCCATTTCTACATATGCACAGCTCCAGATTCAGGGTTTTATTAAGGTCAGGTGAACCACTTTATTTCCTCATGAAAAAATGCATAAAAAACGATTTGCCAGAAGAGGTCATCAAAATACCATGTTTAGATTTCATCCTTTGAATTGGGGACTTTTTTGTTTGTTTGTTGACTCAAGGTTTCTTTGTGTAGCTCTAGCAGTCCTGGAACTGGCACTGCAGGCCAGACTGGCATGGAAATCAGAGATCCTTTTACCTCTGCCCCCCTAGTTCTGGGATCAAAGGCTTGTGCCACTAAACCTGGCCCTGAATGGGGACCTTCTTTACACATGGCTCAGGGCGATGGTCAGCACATTTCTGTTCAGGGACCCCCTGATTAATTAATTAACTAGTTATATGTGTGCAGGAGTGCTCCTAGGTGTGTCTGTGAAGGTTAGAGAATAAATGCAGGTGTCCTTTTTGTCTAGCATATGGGCTCTAGGTATGCAATTAAATAGTTAGGCTCAGTGGCAAGCACCTTTATCCTATGAAATGTCTGACATCACTGGCCCTGGGTGATTTGTTTGCTTGTTTGTTGAAGATATGGTTTAACTATGCATCTCCAACTGGCCTGGAACTTACTGGATACAATAATCTGGTCTTAAACTCATACATAGCTACCTGTCTCCCTATTGTTGATATTAAAAGCCTGCATCATTATGCTCAGCCCAACTACCTTGTTTTTTGTTTTTGTTGTTTTGTTTGTTTGTTTTTTCTTTGTTTGTTTTTTGAGACAGGGTCTTTCCATGAACTCACTAAGTACACCAGGCTGGCCTCTAGATCAGAGATCTACTTGCCTCAGCCTCCTCAGTTCTTGGATTAGGTGTGCACACCATGCCCAGCCCAGGAGACATTTTTAAAGAACTATCAGTAAACTCGGCCTTCTTGCTCTTCTAAGTATATTGCAATTTTCACTTGATTTTAACAAACTTGCTTAACTAAAACATGTATGCAGAGCTATTTTGATTCACACAAATTAATATATTTCATAGGAAACAGGCCACTTCTCTGGATTTAGTTATTGCTATAGAACAAGTAGTATGGCTTTCTCTAATACACCACTGAGCATGTTTCTTTTATTTGTGTGTGTGTGTGTGTGTGTGTGTGTGTGTGTGTGTGTTTTCTGAAGAAGAAACTCAAGGTTCTTGCTCTTCTAAGAATACTGCACTTTGCACATCATTTTGACAAGCCTGCTTTACTTAGGCACATAAACAGAGCTGTTTTGATGCCAGCAACTGAACATCTTTCATAGGAAAAGAGACAACACATTTTAAAGAGTTCCTATGAGGAAGAGAGAGGGATAAGAAAATATTAGATAGAAAGATATCAAAGAGGAGAAAGACAGAAACACATGATAGCTTTGGGAGGATCTGGATCAAAACCCAACAGCCTGTTCTACTTCTTCAAAGGGGCTTTTTAGAACAATGTCAAGGGGTGGAGCAGAAGACCTCCCCCTTGCTAGATCAAAGCACACCACACAGCCAAGTGTAGAGCCTTCCAAACACCTAATAACCATACCCATGGTCAAATCATCCCCATATGCAGCCCTGATGAGTAAAGAAAGCTCAGATTCTTGGACCCTGAGTAAGTTCTCACTAGGAAATCTCTGTGGGACTCCACATTTACTAATCTCTACAGAATAAGTAGTATAATTTTTTTGAAATAGGCTGCTGAGCATTGTTTTCACTTGTGTGTGTTTTTCTGAAGAGAACACCCAAAGTTCTTGGTCTTCTAAAGTAATGCAGTTTTCACTAGTTTTAACAACCTGGCTTTACTTAGGAGTACATACAAAACTGTTTTGATAGTTTTCCTAGGAAAACAGGCCTCTTCTCTGTAAATGGTGCTTAGTAATCTCTCCAACAGATGTAGTATGGTTTTTACAAACAGGAGACTGTGAATTGTTTCCTTCACTTGTGTGTGTAAGAAAGCAGTGGGAGAGCAGAGTATGAGCATCTGTTACATTAACAGTACACAGTATCATCTTTAGAACACAATGCCCAATGACTGAAACAGTGGGAACAATGGTGTATTTGCCAGAACCAATGTTCTTCTACTGTAGCAAAAATTAAATCCCCTTTACAACAGTTTGGAAAGAATTACTTGGACATCTCTGAAGTTGCTTGCATCAGAAGACCAGGGTGTACATTGCTCAGTGTTCTGCCTAGTCTTATTAAGTCAATTTGACACATAAACTAGAGGTATCTGAAAGGAACAAACCTTAATTAGGAAAATGCCTCCCAAAAGTTCTGGCTGTAAAGCATTTCCTTAGCTATGGATGGGGGGTGGCACAGTAGGAGGGGCTGGGTAGATGGGGCTCCTTCTAGGGACTCAGGCAGGAGCTGCAACCTCCCAATATTCCCGGAGTCTCCCTCCAGGGTCCCTGATGGACACTGTCTGTCCCTGTAGCACAGGGCGAAGGAGCAGGCCAGGCAGAGGCAGGCAGATCTCTGAGTCTGAAGATACCATGGTCTACACAGTGTGTGATAGGACAGCCAGGGCTATGTGGAGAAACTCTATCATTGAGAAAAAAAAGAATCATGACATCAAGGATGAAAGTCATTGACACGGAGGTTTGCAGGTTTCTGATGGTAATGTCCCCTGGCACTTTGCAGGTGATTGCTGATGCAGTGCAGTACTCCATCTGATAGCCAAGCTCCTAGTGAAGCCTGATGATGTGGCTGTTTATGGTAAGGCTGGATTTTCCACTGATGTACTCCTGTAAATACATTACTGATATTTATTTGTTCTATTTGAGAGATATGCAATGTTTATTGTTATTTTACTTTGAAAATAGAAGTTGTAGAACCAAGAAAACCAGCTTCAAAATATTCCTAGAAAAGCACTTAGGATGTGAGGTCCATGGTGGGATGGCTAGTCCCTTGCTAGGTATTGTTTATTTGAATTTAACTGCTTAAAAGCAAAGGAAATAGAAACTTCTAGGTTCCTAGTAATGTGAGTCACTTTTGACAGGCTCTGTAGCCTGTAGCTCCCAAGTTAAGACTGTCAAATATCATTAATAGTTCTGAGAAAGAAGAGGAGTAGCTCCCCTAAAGTCTCTTATGGACATATGTCCTGGGCAGGGTACCTCATAGTGACAGCAACACATTGCACATCTACACCCAGTCTTATAACAAATCCGAGCCTTGGGCAGTATAGCAAAGTACTCAGCAGAAATGTAATCCTCTGAACTCTACCCTGAACTGAACTCTGAATGAAGGGATTGGGAGTATCATCTGTGCTTCAATAGCCATCCGGTTTGGAATGGGCCAGCTTGATTTAATCTCTGGCCAAGGAAGTAGAGTGTCTCTGATGGCTTCTCTCTAGCCACTTGAAGGAATCAGTGGGGTTTGGCCTCAGACCTTGATACTTCCTGCTGGGATATCATTCCTCAGGGAAAGGCAGAGTTTGTCATAGGCATAGTACTATGCTAGAAACATTGGCTATTACTCAGTAGTTCAAATGACCATACCCACTTTCATTTGGTCTCTATGTGGAGCTAAGGAAAGGCAAGACCAAGGATACTGAGATTAGAAAGATCACTTCACCTTCCCCTCCATCTCTCTAAGATGAAAGCCTGGTACAGAGAATGGTAAGTTCTTTTCATTAGAAAGGATGGGTAGGTGAGGCCTTGGAGGTAGGGCATGTTTCTAATTTATTTGTTGAGACAGGGTCTCATGTCTCCCAAGCTGTTCTCACACTGACTTTGTAGATTCACATTGAGCTTAGATCACCCTGCTTCCACTTCACAAATGCTAAGATTACAAGTGGGGCCACCAAGGCCAATGAGGATAGCACTACTCATTGAACCCAGGACTTGCTACATGCTAGGCAGTCACATGCCAGGCAGTCACTCTGCCAACTGAGGTATGTCTACAGATGTTGTCTTTATTTTCTCACTATCCTTTCTGTTTCCAGCAAGAGGCCGAATCTCACTGTAACTCACAGAGGCCTGTAACTAACCCAGTTTTGGTGTCTTTGGTGCAGAGTGTCGAGCATCACACTCAGCCTGAGGCCTTTTCTCTTGGCGGAGCCATTACTTCTGTTTCCTCTGCCTATGGATCATCATACTTTTGCCAGAACCCCAATGTCTGTATTCTCTATCAGCTAAGGAATTCTGGGGCNATTTTCTAAAGCTAAGCACATGGCTTCCATGACTCTACCCTTATCCCAAATCCCACACTGTAACCAGCTGTAAGAAGAACTTCTAACCAGTCTTATTAATAAACACGCGGAACAAGAAATAAGGGTGAAAATCTGACAGAGATCAGAGGAATTAGGAGCAAGCCACCACTCA
>LZPO01046000.1:7506-18351 GCA_001675575.1 Neotoma lepida | reverse complement strand
AAAAAAAGACCAATCTATGGAGAAAAGTATAGGAACAGCTTTACTTCCTTAGGATGGAAGAAACCTGTATCTGAAAGAGGGCAGAGAGGACAGAGACATGTATTAGGTCAAAGTAATAAGATTAATGATCCTTGAGTGTTTATCTGTTTCTAACTGAGATGTGTGTATCACTACAACTAAGTATCACTGAGTATCATGGAATAGGGCACAGAAACAATAGAAGAGCTGGGGAATCAGGAGGATTGAGAACTCATCTTGTAGATATGGCATGCATGAATGATGTACTTATGGACTCACAGCAATTGTGTTTAGGTGCACAATATCAGCGCATGACTGAGCCTTTCAGCAACCCATCATGAGTGGGGAAAGGACTCACTCTCCCAGAGCAGCTATAGGCAATTGATGTTCTTGAGGCAGAAGAAATCAGATTTTTCAGTGGTATAGCCAATGCTATGTTGCTCTTGCTCAAATGAGTTATAACTATTCATGCTCATACAACAATTGCAATCAAAATCAGTAGTTAAAATAAAGGTGAAGAAGGAGAAGAAGAATGCAGACATTATAGTAGTTAGGAGAGGGACTTGTTGGGGAGAACAGTTTCATAGGAATGGAAGAGGAAAAGGGGAGATGAATAAGGTCAAATTACTCTATATATTAATATGTACATTTATGAAACCATGAAATAAAAATTTTAAAAAGAAATTACATAAACCATAATTATAAAATTATGTTTACACTTTCTGTTGGGTGTCTTTCAAAACTGTTCTGGATCATTTATGGCCTGCAGGTCTTGAGTTAGACAGATTTGATTGAGCTAATTTGTCAAGACAGACTTGATTTGTCAAGTCTTTTTCCAATACCAAATGGCCTGTGAACACATAGTTCAAGTAACATTATACAGACTGAACAAACAAGTTATATTTAGGAGCATAATCTATATATGCCATAATAATTAATGAAAAAAGAGGCCATGAAATTGAAAGAGAGAAAGAAGGGGTATACGGTAGGATATGGAGGGAGGAAAAGAAAAGGAGTAAGAATATAATTATATTATGATCTCAAAATTTTTAAATAATTAAACTAAAATTTACTTTTATTAATGAGATTTACCCTTTCCAAACACCCATAAGATTGCAGCCTGACTCCAGAAAGTCTGATTATATTACCTCATTTTATGACCTTTAACCTGCACTTCTTGTGATTCAGAATATGCTCATTCAATTGTTTTGTTGCTTATTATTTTGCTGTTTCTATCCACAGTGTTGTAGACAATAAATCTTTGTTTTATCTACACATGATTCTATTTCCACAACACAAACTACACACTTAAATAAAAAACAATTTACTATTGAATTAATTTCACTCTATTAACAAGGAGAATTTCCATCAATAGAGAAAATTATTCCACAGTCATCAGTCATCTAGACAATGCAAAATGGGCAATATGAACCCTATACAGAACTTACACATCCTGGTTTACACTAATAGGGGTCCTTGAACTCCTAGGAAATTTAGAAAAACCTTAGTTTCCTCTAATTACAGCTTGATATAGCTAGATTAAATAAAAATGTATGAAATTTTAAAAAGTTAATTTTTGTAGTATTTTGAAAGATCCACAAAAATTAACTGGTAAATAATTAAAATATAGTTTTCTCCCATTCTTATTCCTTTTCTATTATTTTGGTTTCTATTTATCTGAAACTGAATAATTATGGTTTTAAAGTATTTTTAAAATATTTCTTGCTTTTTAAATGAATACTTCTTAAATATTTTTGGCATACCAGTTATTATGTCATTATAATATCCCATTAAGAAGTGTATGCCAGGAATTTGAACTATTAAAAGTAATGTGAAAGATAATAAGAACCCACACTTCTAGAATAACTTTAAATTGATTCAAACCCCACTTTCTCACTACTATATAAGATACATTGACTTTTTTCTCTGCTAGAACATTATGATTTATTATTAATGAGACAAGAGAAATTTATAAAGCAATTTAATGTAAAGATCTCTAAGAAGTCTGCATCAGTAAAACAAGCTTGATCTTCAGAACAATATTTTTTATAGACAAGAATAGTTTGTCTCAATTTATAGATGAAGAAACCAACGTTACATGAGATGTCTAGCTACACATCTCAATCAATCAGTCATTCAGCATTCAGGCACTTCATGTTATATTTCTTCTCACTTGGTTTACTTCTCTGATACTCAATAGGCACCACTTCAGGCAGAAACAACACAGCTCTCAAATTAAACAGTGTTTAGTGCATTTGACTTCAGTTAACCTAACCATGAGCACTTCTGACAAAATATTTTCATTTAGAAATAATTAAATTTCCATAGAAATAGGAAACATGCACATGCCATTTATGTTTCTTCTATTTTTTCAAACTTTTTCCAATATGTGTCATGTATGGATACTATTATATGTAATATAACATGTATTTCATATTTTATAGTATATGGAAACTATTCCTTCCAGCTTTGAATGTGTGAATCAAAGTTTCCTTCTTAAGAGAAGGATGACAAGTAATCCTCTTGTCACTGTTGTTTCACTCAGTCTTACCATGAACATTTTAAATATTGGAAGATGAGTGCATGTAAGTTAAGGATGTTTTACATGAAAAATTTATGTTCAGTAACTCAAATACATCAAAATATACTTTTATTATATTTTCCAGGTGAAAAAATTCAGCACATCTCATTTATAGTGTTTCCATTAAATAATAATTGTTTTCAATATAAACCAAGGCCAATAGAGCAAAGATAAAGAAGTAACCTGCACTTAGGAAAATATAGTATATTTTCTTAAGAAATTTGGCTGCACTGTCTAAACTCCAAGACTTGTTAAGCAGAAAGGAATAGAATCTCTTACCCAAAAAAAGTGTAATAAATTGAACTGATAACTAACTGGCTTGTGACCCACTACTAAAAATGATGAGACAGACTTATCTAGTCTTATTAAGCCTCATTTCAGAGTTACTACATTGTCAGTAATGAATGAATAGCAAAGTGAAGGCAATAGGAGAAAGGAAATTCTTTGTATGAGTTACTATATTCTGGTAATTTGGTTCTGATACATTATATTTAATCAGGTTTTGTTTTTCTCAGACAATATCCCTTTATATAATTGTTCCTGTTTACCAATGTCTAAATTGGGGGCATGGATTGTATGGTTTTTCTTAGACCTCACTGGCATAGAAGGTAACTGGCAAGGAACTGAGGGGTTCATCAAGGGCAAAGGTACAACATAATTATTGTGGGATGTGGAGAAAAGACAGAGTACTCAAGAAACCTATTCCTGTTGAGGGTCTTTAAAAAGCTTGAGTAATTGGCAAAGTAGATGTACTATCTTTTTAGTTATATGGATTCTGCTTTAATGCTAGCCATTTCTTTGCTTCCACAATAGATTTAGGCAAAATATATCTGACCTATAACCAGGAAAAAGAAAAACAGCTGTTTTAACATCTTAGATTCTACCAAAGTGCGGATTGGTATAAAAGTCCTCACATGATAGGTGACAGAAGTGCTTGGGGACCAATAAGCCCTGCCTGATTGCTTTAGTTAGACAGGTAGCCACAGCTTTCTTACACTTATACATTACAGAAGCTGTTGGAGCTCTCTTTTTCATTTCGGCTTTCTTGTTCCAGTCCTGACAAGGTGATCTGTGATTCTGATTGATTTAGCAACTGAAGTTCAAAGGCATGTAGTCTCAGTATTGGTTGCTTAGCTTAAACAAAATGTTTCCATCACTACTGAAATGCAGGCTACTTCTCCTGTGTCCTCATGCACTTGCAAAGAGGGGTTATATTTGAGTATAATGTATAAGTTCATATTTAAGATTAATCAATCAGACAACAAGTAAGTATAGAAAATGCTTGAAGTCATTACCATTGGATATAAAATATAACTTCTCAAAAGTCTTTTATATTTGCCTCTATTTCTTTGACTTATAACTGCTATTGCTTTATGTGTTCAATATATTTTTGTACATGCCATGAATTTTGTGATTGATAAATATATCTAAATATAAACATATTGGGAACATTTGATATGGCTCAAGGGTAGGATACCTAGCACCAAGCTTTACCACCTGTGTTCAGTCCTGTCACCCACAACATACAAAAGGAGAAGTGAATCACATAATTTCCTTCTATGCACTCAAATGTACAATAAAGACATATTTTTCAAAACATGCATAGTAGATATTTGGGGCAATTTAAGTTCACTAGAGTCAGCTCTTCAATTGTTCTTAAAACTTAAAAAAACATCTGAACTAGCTTTATCTTGAGAGGCTCTATAACTTTGAAAGTCTATTTGCTTATTTATTATATATTGACAATACCTAATACATAATGAATTGTTGAGCTAGATTGGCATGTGTGGACCCCAGATATATAAAATCTTATTATATTTCTATGTGCATAAGTGCATATAAATGTACATATACTCATATATACGGCTGCAGAGAGGGAGGCAGAGAGCGGAGGGGGGAGAAGAGAGAAAACGCCATCAAACAGAATAGTAGCTGTCTAGTATATAGTGTCTAGAAATGGCAAGCATAGAAGTGGCAATGGTAATAGTAATGATCATGAGTTNTATGTTTGCATTAGCAGACAGTATACACTCAAATAAATATAGGATAAATCTTAAAATCATGTAAAATCTTTGAGATCATATATAGGTTATTTTGATATTTGTAAAATTTTAGTAAGCATAAAAATGAGTTTCTCTGGGACATTTTCATAGATGAGTATGATTTTTTTTGCTCATGTTTTTCCTTCACCNAGCTTTCTTGCATTCCTTCTGCTTTCCNGTCATGTATGTGCATATGCATCAACAGTATCTATACATGAAAGGAAATATGCAATATTTGCCTTTTTGAATCCATCATATTTCATTTAAGAAGAATAATATCTACAGATACTTGGTTAAATTTGGTGTCCAAATTCCACATTGCTGGGAAGTGTATAGAAATAACTTAGATAATCTGTGGTGAGATGTTCAAAAGTGAACTTCAGCTCTAACTGAAACTTCAATTGAGTATCTGGAGGGAATTTTGGGGAGCAGTCAGCTATAAGCACCAAGTAGAAAAGTCAGTCAGGTGCAAAAGGAAATTGCTTCCTGCTGATTAGAAGTAGAGAGCTAGGGGAATTTGTTCTGCTGATGAGCAGGCATGTAGCAAAGTGGGGATTGGAGTGCTCACCCTCACCCCTTTCTTTCTTCATATGCCTGAAGAGAGAAACAGAAAAAAAAGTGTATAACAAAGAGTAAGACGAAATAGAGCAAGAATGTTCTAGATGATTAGGAAATCCGGGAATGAAAAAAGGAGTAACTGTGTCCCTATTAGACTGGGGGGACTGAGTGGAGGAAATTACTTACAGAGAACTCACTCATACATTTCCACACCTTGACATTCTCAAGTCCTTGTTATGTAAACAGACTCAGAGGTTGTTTCAGTCAGAAATTTCCTTCTATATATAGAATGCCATTGTGGGGAAAGAAACAACTTTTGATTCACATAGAACTGGGTTTGTAGCACAATCAAGTCTGGTAAGGATAGTCTCCTACATATATTTTAATCTCCTGTAGTTGAGTTTTTCTCAATTGTATTTGAGTGAAAAATAGACATCATCATATTCCAAATGCATTAGAGTGACAACAAAATCACAATTTATAGAAATGGTTTGTTGTGTAAAGTGTTTTGCATAAGGTACTAAATATAATCTAAAACCATTCTGTCTGTATCTCTTTCAATATATTATTCCCTTTTCAGTAAATTTTGTTTCATTTTTATGTGTATGCTTTGTGTTCAAGTGTGTTCATACTCACACATATGCACATATGGTGGCCAGAGGTCAACCTTATTTGTCTTTCTTACTTAATGTCAACATTACTTTTTGAGACATGATCTTTTAATGAACCTATAGCTGGCCAGTGAGCTTTAGAGAGCTGCATTCACCCACTTCACCCAGAAAGCTCTGGAATTACAGATGTATGCCTGCAGTTTGACATATGTGCTGGGTAACTGAAATTGGGCCTTCATGATTGAACAGCAAGCACTTTACTTACTAAGTTACCTCTCAGCCTCCTTGCTCTCTGTAAAAGGTAAAAGTTGCTTTCTTCTGTGAATACCCACATTGAATTTCAAATATCAACTATTTAACAATGTTTAGCAGCAGATTTGTATGATAAGCCCTAGGTATAAACAGTAAATTCTTACTAAATTGTTTTATGCACTGTGTCTCCTGTAGATACACTTGACTGAGTATCTCCTAAACTGGTATGCTATCACCTCCCGAGTTTGTCTTCTAATACAATAGTCTCTGNTTCAGTTAGTCATGTTGGAATTTACTTTCCTCAAAGTTATTCTATACTTTTTTCAAAGATATAACACAGAAATGTACTCTCTTATTTACCCATTCATATTTTAAAAACAACCATGTACTTCCTGTTTCAAACAAGATCTATTTCCAATCCCTTTATTTCAGCCCTCTGCATTATAAACTGGCCTAACCTCAGAATTTAAATCTCTAGATTCTTCTGTCATGAATATTTCTTCACATTTTATTCTGGATTGTTTTGGTAGTCAGCTGCTTTTAAAGTAAGCACAATTAAGCTGTCCAACAAAAGTGAATCAGTCAACCTATGGGGATAAACTACAGCTAGGAAGATGTGCTACCTTGTTGTATTTGATTGTATTGAGACAAACTAGAATTTCTTATAACTTTCATTAATCAATAAAAACTCATCTTCACTAGGTTTGTCTGCCAGTAATATTTGTAGATCATCTGTACTTCCTCTTTTTTTAAAGCAAAACAAAAGTATTTGCCTGTATGATCACATTATATAAGAGTATTTATGTATATTAAGAATACATAAGGTACAAATTATAAATTCAGATTTCATTATCCTAGATGATAGTCAAAAATTCTTTAAAATTTTATGATTCATTTCAATCTAGTTAATTCAATCAAAGTTTTAGAAAGTGCCATCTTTGTCATGTAAAAGTTAAGTATATAATATCGTCTCAATATTGTACTATAGTTAATGATAATATAAAAATAGCCACCAAACTCCCACTGACCTGCTCCTCTATCCCCCTCACATATTCATTTCTTAGGTCAAATTTGAATATGAGAAATCAATAAGTCATATGTCTGTGTGTGTATGTGTGTATGTGTGTGTATGGAGAGAGAGAGAGAGAGAGAGAGAGAGAATAGACATAGGGGTATGGAGGCCAGAGGTCAATGTTAGTGTTTTCTCTATTGCTTTTTCCTTTTTTATGATGGAATATGTCTCTCAAGAAGTTGGAACTCAACAATTCTTTCTCCTCTCTTCATCCCCAGCACTATTACTACAGGTACATAACACTTGGGTCTGGCTTTTGTGAAGGTGCTGGATATCCAAACTCAGATCTTCATGCTTGCATAGCAAAAATTTTATGACTGGGCCATATCCCTGGCACTAGAACACAACTCTTTAAAAACATACAAGTGGCAGGAGATGTCATGCAAAACAGGTAAGAGCCCCATCTGCCCTCTGAACCCTTCCACACCATCACTTCAGGTTAAGAGCCACAAGGCCCAAGCAGCTACACCCATTCTGTCCACTGCCACCCACACTGCTGTAACCCACACCACCCACCCATGATGAGAATGTCTTTCTAAAAATGTGTTGCTCTGATTGGTTGATAAATAAAGCTGTTTGGCCAATGGTGAGGCAGAATAAGGTTAGGCGGGACATTCAAACTAGGGGGAGAGAAGCAGAAAGCAGAGCAGGGGCAGATGCCATTCTGCCATCTAGAAAGCAGCATGTAACAGCACACAGGTAAAGCCACGTGGAACACGTGGCGACATAGATTTATAAAATGGGTTAATTTAAGATGTAAGAGCTAACTAGTGAGAAGCCTGCCAGGGCCATAGTTTAAAAATGATATAAGCCTCTGTGTGTTTATTTCGGTCTAAGCGGCCATGGGAGGCGGGCGGGATCGGGATCAGAACCAGACAAACTTTCGTCTACACACCCATGTTTCTACACTGGTGGACATTCTCTGTTCAGGTACAGGTCATGTCATTCAGGTCATGTAAGAGCCTCACCTGCACTTAGAACACTCCCATACCTTCAATTAAACGATCCAAGACACTGAAACCCCCTCCTACCTACAGCTCACTTTTTTTGCCCTGACCCTACACTGGCAAATACTCCTCTGCTCAAGTGCATGCCACACCACTTAGAGGAATAGAGAACACCCTGCTTCCAGAAGTCCAGGCTCCAACTCTGACAGAGACTCCCTGATGGACTAGTGTTCATGTCTACCTCCAGATATACAGACTACATAAACCAGAAGACCAAAGAGGCAACAAAAAACATGGAAGAAAACACGATCCAACAAAAATAAACTCAGAAACCAGCAACTAGAACTACATTCACACCAAAGGCCACCTTATGCCACTATAAGAACATAATCAACAACAACATCCAGGGTAAGATAGCCCAGATATCCCATTACATTAAACCATAAATATTCTAACACAGCTGAAGCACAAGAAAATGATCTCAAACCAACTTCATGAACAAGATTGTAGATAGAATTTCTTAAAGAAGAACTAAATGAATCCCTTAAAGAAATACAGGAAAACACAAACAATGGGAGATGAACAAATCCTTTAAGGAAAAACAAGAAAGAAAGAAAAATAACCAACAACAACACACAAACAGGTGAAAGAAATGAATAAAACAATTCAGGAACTAAAAATGGAAATAAAAGCAATAAAGAAAACAAAAACTAAGAGAATCCTAGAGATGGAAAATCTAGACAGGACCTAAAGGTGTAAACATCACCAACAGAATACAAGAGATGGAAGAGAGAATCTCAGAGGTTGAAGATACCATAGAATAAGTAGATAAATTGTTCAAAGATAACGTTAAATCTAAAAATATTTGTGACACAAAAAGTCCAAGAAAACTGGGACACTATGGAAAGAGAAAGGTGTGAATAATAGCAATACAAAAAGGAGAAGAATCCCTGCTCAAAGGCTCAGAAATTTTTTTCAAAAAAATCATAGAAGAAAAATTTCATAACCTAAAGGAGATGCTTCTAAAGATACAACAAACATACAGAACACCAAATGAATTGGACCAGTGTTGGGCCTCATAAGGCCTGGGGTGAGACCCAGTGTAACGTCCTGAGCCTACCTCAAGTTTGGGGACCTGTCTTTGGGCCATGACTTCCGCTTATAGTTACTCAGCACAACCCGATCCAAAATCACCTCCACCTAGTTACCACTATTGTGGAAAAATATCATTGGTACTCAACCCCTACCCCATCTCATGTCACCCCAAGACCCCCTTCCCCTTCACTCCATCCTATATAAGTCCTTGTCTGATGCTATAAAGAGAGTTCCTGCTTTGACAGGGCTCCCGGCTCATTGTGCTTCTCTCCGGGAAATAGGGGAGGTCTGGGCTGTTGATACTCACCATTCCGCTCAGCCCCAGGAAGAGACTGGCTAGACAGGTCCTTCCTCAGCCCTACCTGCCAGCAGACCCGGCAGACCAGAAAAGAAAGTTATCTCTTCCTATAATAATCAAAACAATACACATACAGAACTAAGAAAGAAAGAAAAGCTGCCGGCAAGATGGAGCAAGTAACATATAAATGAGAGCCATTAGAATTACACCAAAATTCTTAATGGAGACTCTCCTAGACACGTGTCCTATAGACTCTAAGAGAACACAGTTGTCAGCCAAGCTTACTATATCCAGCAAAATTTTCAACCAATATAGATGGAGAAAACAAGATATTCCATAATAAAAACAAATTAAAAAAATCTGTCTACAAATCCAGCCCTACAAAAGATACAGGAAGAAAAATTCCAACCAAAGGGTTAACTACACACATGAAAACACAGGAAGCAAATAATAGAGCAACAACATGCAAAGAACAGAACTATACACAAACCCATCACCAGTAACAACAAAATATCAGTAATTAACAGTCATTGGTCAAACTTCCTGATACTGAGATTGACAATTAATGGGACCTCAGGAAACTGAAAAGCTTCTGTAAGCTAAAAGACACTGTCAATAGGACAAAATGGTGGCCTAACAAATAGAAAAATATGTTCTCCAACCCTATATCTGACAGAGGGCTGATCTTCAAACTATATAAAGAAATCAAGAAACTGGACATCAAACAATCAAATAATCCTATTAAAAATGAGATACAAATATAAACAGAGAATTCTCAACAGAGGAGTCTCCAATGGCTGAGTTACACTTAAATACATGTTCAACATCCTTAGCTCTCAGAGAAATACAAATCAAAATGATTCTGATATTCCATCTTATACCAGTCCAAATGGCTAAGACTAAAAACACTAATGACAGCTAATGGTGATATTTTATTTGTGCACCCCAATAAAGCTTATCTGAGGATCAGAGGAAAAATCCAGCCACTCTAGTAAACATAGAGGTCAGGCAGTTGTAGCGCACACCCTTAATTCTCACATTTGGGAGGCAGAGATTCATCTGGANCTCTATGAGTTCAAGGCTACACTGGGAACAGAGCTAGGCATGGTGGCAAACACCTCTAATTCCCAGCACTAGTTAACTATAGAGGTCTGGAGGTCTGTACAGACAGACAGGAAATGATAGAGCTGGGCAGAAATAGGGAAGTTATATAGCTGGGCAGAGAGAGAAAGTAAGAGAGCANGGACAGAAAGACATATAGGTGAGAGCATACAGGAAGTAGCTTTCTCTGGAGGCTGAGGAGTTGGTAAGGTGAGTTTGGCTGGCTGTGGCTTGTCCTATTTCTCTGATCTCTCAGTTTTCACTCCAATA
>LZPO01045997.1:7696-18407 GCA_001675575.1 Neotoma lepida | reverse complement strand
GGATTAAAGATGTGCACCAATACCTCCCAGCCCATTTTACATCTTAATCCTTTACTTTCAATAAATTTACCTCTCCCAGAATCTCAACAACTCTGGCAATTTTATTCTACCCTCAAACACTAATTTGAGACACTTGTCAGTGTGCCCAAAATTAAATCACAGTCCATGTTTAAGATCTAAGCAAACTGTTCTTTAAGATTGTGTTCTCAAAGACTAATATATCCCTGTATTGATAAGAGGTAGAGAAAGAAACATGATCATGATGCTGGATCAGGTAAAAGGATATTTTTGGAATACAAAAAACAGCACTTATTTATTTAAAAACAAACTTTAGTGGCTGCGTTGTGTGAAGCAATTGTAAGAGTTTACGACATGATTTCATAAGATATTAGTGTTATTATTGGCTAGATTTCTACAGCAGATGGCAATTTCCAGTGTGGTGCTACAAAAAAGTTCAAAAGTGTTGTTTTCTGAATCTCTCGTTCTTAACTTTATCCCCTTCACATGCATCCCACAGAGACCTTTTCTTATCAAAATCAATCTATTTAAAACACTGGGCTGTCTCTTCCCAAATCTACAGCATGAAGAGGTGTGTTCTTATTCACTTGCTCTTAACCAAGAGCAGTGAATGGCATTGCTCACAAAAGTGAGCGTTTTTTCCAGTTTTAGCATTAAAGATTACTTCACTGTAAATAGTGTTTACAAATTGGACTAGGTATAAACAATCCAATATACCAATATATTGTTCCTTTTCAGTTTCCATGATATATATTACACATTTCCACATGTGTTCTACTTGTGTTCTTATCCATTTAAGGTATTTAGAGTCAATATCCAACAGCCAGGCTAGAGATTTATGTTTTGTTGAAAAATGGCAAGGGAGTTTTAGGTTTAAATTGAGTCTTTTCCAAATAATAAGTAATGAGTTCTAATTAAATCATTCTGTACTGTGCTAGTCACTAAGAGTCTTCAGTGATTGGTCATTGTTCCCCAAAGGGTTGAAATTATTATTCAACCCCCACCCCCTCCATGTGGATGGGACCATGTAATTCAGTAAAGCAAAAGAAACACATACCATTTCCATACAAGAACATTTACTTGCCAGTGTGATACTGTTCAGAGCTCTATTCCATTAATATACCCTATATTCTGGAATAATTGTATAAACATACTGTTTTGTTCACTTGTATTTAATGTATAGTGTGGAGGCTGGTTTTATTTCATTTAATTAATTTCATCAAATTAATTTTTGAAAATTTTAAGTTTTATTAAAAATCGTTTCTCTTTCATGCAATATATTCTGTTCATGGATCAACTTACCACAATTTACTATCACCTGAGTAGGGAACCTCAGTTGAATAATTATTTTGATTGCCTTAATCGATGTAGGCCTCACTTTCCAAGGCCAACCCATTCAAAAGGATAGGGTACATGAAATCTTCTGCTTTTCCTCTTTTGGCCATCCCTCTTGCAACTGAGCTGATTTACCATGTTGTATCAGAACCAGCATTTCCAAGCTAAGAGTGGACTGGGCCAGAGGCTCCCCAGGCACCCCTGACACCTTCAATGAAAGATTGGGATTGCTGAGGCACCCAGCCACATGGACAGAGCAACTAGCTGCACCAGGCTCTCAGCCTTTCAGATGTCAGACAAATATTACTATTAACCATATTGCATAACTTGATTTGATGAATCATATTCATCCCTTCAATTCTGTTCCTCTAGAGAACTCTGAGTAGCAAAAGTGCTCAGCAGAACTTGGTGCCTTAAAAGCAGAGATTATAGTGACATGAGTCAGCACAGACATTGCAGACTNTTCTGCCTGAGACTACTTCCTTGACTNTGTTTACTGCCGTAGTCTTTTGGGATTTTGCATTCTCAAGAGACAAGGATAAATCTCTTACATTGCTTTCATTCTCCCAATTATGATAAGACTGCAATGGCTATATTTTGAGAATGTTGGTCAAAATTTCTAATGAAATAAAATGTTTACCTAATTTTTTCCTTTTGACCTTGATAAGCCAAGTTCCCTTCACAGAATCTCTTTTCTATATATGTTCTGCAAATTGTAGTTTTTAAATCAGTAAATTTAATCNGCTTATCTAATCAATTTGTTTAAGCCTTGTGTGGTAGTGTGGAGAAGTATATTACTTTAGTCCCTAATTTCAAGAGAGTCAAAGTGACTTAACTTTGTTTCAACTTTTATACCACTCAATCATAATTAATTTTGATGATCTTTAGCTAAATTGGAAGCAATAGGCAGCTCTGTTGGAAAGGAAGAGGATAAGAGTCCGAGCAAAGCTCCCTGTCGGTGCCTCCAGCCTAATTTAAAGCACATTTGCTATGTAGCAATGGGCTCGGGTAGGATGGCAGGTGACTCTCAAGACAGAATAGAAGGATCGGTTGTATCCCTGCCCAGACACAGTGAGTTTGCATGAGCATGGTGCTTCTCATTAGGCAATCAATAATACATTTTATTGGTTCCAGAACACTGCACAAAGCCCACTAGAAGTCATCTCACTCCACTGTTTTGAGTGTGAACACAACAATTAACCACAGGAAAAAAAGTAAATTAGTTTTTCTGAAATCTAGAGGTTTTCTAGTTGTTAAAGCCCAATTACAAATTAGCAAGCTGTGAATAATCAGATTACAAAATAATCAGGCTCTGAGCAGCAAGTGCTTCCCTTGTAAAAACTCTGCAAAGATTCACAAAGTTTAAGTTCTGTGTTAATGGATGGCAAATGAGCATGTTGTCGACACAATCATCTTGAATCTGTAATACATGAAGTTTTACCATATGTATTTATCTATATGCATACACACACATATATTAATACATGTACTTATCTATATGCCCACACACATATATGTGAATATACATTTGGTGTAAGTTATTTTCTGTTAAAGGAAGGCAGAGATTTTAAAGACAGATATGTTAAAGTGAAATAGTTTTTACACAATTAAGCTTCAAATTAATTGCTAGCAAAAATGATTATGAAATATCCACATATGTAATCTTATATTACAAAATTGGAACAAAACATATTGGTAATACTAACAAATATTAGATTTTTATTGACCTAGTTAAATATTAATTTTGAGGTTAGTTGAAAAATCAGATTTCATAATCATATAGTGTATGAAATAATAGAATTCAAATAGATTCAGCATGATTAAAAATGAACTTTAGAAAATAAACACAAAAACTCCATAGAAAGTCAGAATTTTAGCTTTGATGTATAAAGAAAAATGCAGTAATAAAAGCATAAAACCAAATATGAATAATTATAATGATAAAATTAGCAAATTACAAACTGGGAACAGCTTCTAATATTTGTGTATTAAAGTGACACATAAATAATTTTGGGAGGCCAAAGCTACATTTGAAATAAAATAGACTAAGTAATAACAAATTTCAGTATGTCAATATTACAATGAAAAAGTAAAGAGTTGGAATAGAATATAAGAATTAAGCAAATAAGTAATAAAATTGATCATGAATTCTTTATTCTATTTTTTTATTTATTTTCCCCAACATGATATCCCTATTGATTATTTGGGAATTTCATACAATGCAGCCCAATCACACTCACTTCCATTCCCTCCAGGTCCACCCTCCCACACTTGCACTCTTACCCCAAAAAGAAAAAATAAATACACCAAGTCCAATTTGTGTTGCCCATATACTCGTTAAAGTATGCCCAAACTCCCAGTGTCTAGCCCTTTAAAGGAGATTAACTCCTTCTCCACTCCCGCCAGAAGCCATCAACTGTGGAGAGCTATATACTTCAGCATCTCTGTCACAATTTTAAGGACTCTCTTCAATAGCTTCCTTCTGGACTGTTTCTTTTGGTAGGAGTGTTGTCACAGAAGCCTTCAATGTTTCTCATTCTCAATTATGAGTCTTAAGTCATCAGTGCCCCCTGCAAAAGAAGCTTCCCTGCCCGTGGCAGCTGGCAGTAGCACAGATCAGAGACATTCACATGGTCTCTGACAGAAACACAGAGCACAGACATGAGCATGACCTCTGGCTGCAGCACAGACCATGAACCCCAACATGGCCTCCAGCAGCAACATGTACCATGGAGGTCTTTCCAGGAGGCTTAATCCATAAAATGAACCTTTCTTCATCTCAGATACCTTGCTGCTGCTCAGAGCCAGTGTGATCCTGCAGCTAGGCAGCACTTCCTGCACAGAGCCTGTGCAAGCTCCAGGCTGCTACACAACACCACTGGGTCCCTACTCAGCAACAACATGCTCTTTGGTCTGCCTCACGTAGGCTCCCATACCTATTGCTTTTGCCTCTCCAATCTGCCATCTTTCCCTCCTCTCTATCACACATTCTTTTGTTAAAGTGGCATTGCAAACTTGCTGTGTGTCACAGTGGGTTTTTTGTTGTTTTGTTGTTGTTGTTGTAGTTGTTTGCCCAAACAGTCTTACAAACAAATACTTACTGCAATGAGTCATTAGTCTGGTTCAAAGTTTGGGGTAAACACTAGAATATTGCTGAGACTCATCTCACATATGCTGTTGTTGTCCAGAATCAGGGTGATCTTGGGGCTGGGCAGCATGTCAGGGCAGGAGCTGTGCAAGCTCAAGGTCAGCCTCTGCACACCTCCCTGCTCAGGGTTGTCTGCTCTGCCTGCTCACCAGCACCAGTACCATCGTGTCTGCAGCCCTCCAGCAATGCCACAGACCCAGGCTCTTATCCCCTCAGCAGGGTAAACAGCTCAAGATGCAGCAGTAGCAGCTCCATGCCAAGAGGTCCAGCCCTACTTAGCAATCAATGACAAGCTCCTTTGTCCACTGTCCACTATGCAGCTATGCTCCCATACCTGCCACCACCTCTGTGTCTCTAGTTTCATGTCTCTCTGCCCACAAGCATCACTCTACTTGGCCATCTTTTTTTTTCCAATTCTATGAGACCACTTTTATAAGCATGTTCTCACAGGTCCTGCTTTCTTTTTAGTTGTTCTGGAGATATTGTCTGCAGATTCATGNTCCACTTCCTAGTCTCCCCTCTGCTCTGCTGCCCAGCAGGTGCCATTGGCTGCCACCATCTTGAATCTTTCCAAGGGATCATGAATTCAAACAAATGAAAAAAAAAGTCTTAATGAATATGAAGCATTTAGAAAGCATAGTCATTTTAACCCACAAGGAAAGCTAGTGAATCAGATAACATTAGTTATAATATCCATTAAAAATAATCTACTTTAAGCTAATAATGTGCAATAACCTAAAGAAAGAGAAAAGAAAAAAGAAAAATTATAAATCATGAAACAAAGCCTTCAGGAATCAAAACAGCAAATATTATACACAGACATCTGACAAAACTAACAAGACAGATATATATCATTAGCTGACTAAAGACAAAAAAAATAAGAGAAAGCAAAGACATAGAAACCTAAAAAGAAAATAGGCAAATAAGAAGTAGCAATTAAATAGATAGGCTATTTTTATAAATATACAAAATACAATTTTAAAACAAAACTGTATTTGCAAAACACTGACAAAAAATTGATCACTGATGAGAACTATGGGCCAAATAGAATAATTACCACAGAAGAAATAAATTGTTTATACATCTTCCTACAAAAAGAAAATGAACTCAATAATTTTAGAATGATTGAACCAAGTGTTTTAGGAAAGATCATCAAGTGGCCATGTAATGATTTAAAATGTAGAACACAAGAACATAGTAATAGGTTTTTTGCCCCCCACAACAAATAGGTTTCTACAATGATGCAGTAAGCTATATAGAACCAAATTGAAAAGGTATAACAGGTTTATTTGAGCAAAGCAACTCCTGGATGAGTTCTTCAGTCCCAGAGATCGAGACAGGAAAAGCCATGCCCACAAATGAAAGCAGGAAGACTTTATAAGATGTAGGCGAGGGATGATGATGTGTCCACCACAAGCTGGGTGTGTGCCCAAGTGTGGTCAAAAGCTAAACACTTTAGGTGGAGATCTGGACAGCTAGCAACTTCAGGGGAAGAAACTGCTATAGCCACTAAGAAAGTGGAACTTAGATTTTTAGCCCCTTTGTTCAGAGGCTCTCTGGGTGGGCGGAGTTTGGAGAGAAAGATAGGAATGGGGCTTTCCAGATCATGCAGGGGTGAGCTGGAGGTTCCAACAGAACACATAGTGTCAAGATTATTCACTGTACATATGAATAGCTAGTAATAGAAACCACAGAACCAAACACTTGCTTTGTCATAATCCACCATGTATTTGTTTCATAAGTACCTGAATAAAATAAGAATTGGTTGATAATTTTTAACACAGTAATGTAAACATATCTCACACCAACAGTAAGCATTCTCCTTAGAATAGGAACAAGAGGCTTCCCATTAAAATCAGAAGCAATGCAAATATATTATTGTCACTACTACTAATTAGCTTTTTAAGGACACTAATCATTAAAATAAGACAATAAATAAAATTAAACACATATTGGAAAATAATAAGTAGAAGTATCTCTAATTGGCTTGCCTTTGGAGTGTTAAATTTAATAATTTTAAAACTGTACTTACTTTCTCCCTAGTCTCTTCTTTGCACTTTTTTATTGAAATAGAAAAAAGTTACTGCACTGTCTGCATTTTCATATCTATGTTGAGAAGAATGTCTCAGAGATTTGGGAATATAGTAATCATTAATAAATGACAGATCTGTGGTCAAGTTAAGTGGTGGACATTACCAAACATTTCAAACACAGTAGGCATATCCAACTACCATAAAGAGCTTTTATGATGAGTTAATTTAGCCTGCAGGAATTACAAAGAACAGAATAGATTTTTACTATCATGGACAAAAATAAAATTATGTTTGAAAGATATTCTATATAAGTATATGAATGTTTAAGTGAAAATACTTTAAGAATATGTACTTTAAGTGAATCAATTTTAAATGCTTTTCTCCTAACTACCTAATGATGAAAAACCAGCCCCCCCCCACAAACCTCAAATGACTCATGAGCTTCATTTACTTGGGTGTGAAAAATGAAAATCTCCTTCCAAATGTCTTTCTCTCTCCCCCTATCATAAATTATGCTTGTGGTTTTGGAAAACTTTTCCACTTAAAATGATAAAAGCAGAATTCTTCCCTGAGAGTGATTTAGGAGCTCAGTGTCTTCTATAGAAGACATTTCCCTCTTTCTCAGAGGTTTAAAAAAATGACTGGATTCCCACCAAATTTCATTTCCTATCTGAGGCCAGCTTTTCCACCATACTAGTGTAACCAGCTCTGTGTGTGAAATGCACTCTTCCAAGGTAGCCCTGGCTCTCGTGAGTGTACCAGGATTTTTCTTTTGAGCCACCAACCAGCTCCCAAATCATGGCATGGAGATTTAATATTAGTAATGAATGCTCGGCCTAGCCTAGGTTCATTTCTTGTTAGCTCTTATAACTTAAATTAACCTGCTTCTCTTCATCAATGTTTTGCCTCAGGGCTTTTTACCTTTTCTTTCTGTATGTCCTACTCCGTCTAGCTGGCTGGCTGGCACCAGGTGTCTCCCTCTTTCTCCCTCATTTTCTCCTCCTTCTGTCTCATCATTCTCCTTGAGCCTAGATTTCTCCTCCTATTTATTCTCTATGACTGCCAGCCCCACCTATCCTTTTTCTGCCTAGCTATTGACTGTTCAGCTTTTTATTAGACCAATCAGATGCCTTAGGCAGGCAAGATGAAAGAAATGCAGCACATATTTATATAATTAAATATACATCCTTATATCATTAAACAAATGCTGCATAAACACATGTAACACACCTTTACATGGTTAAAGTAATATTCCATAGCATAAACCAATGTAACACATCCTTACATAGTTAAAATAATATTCCATAACANGTGAATTCTGGGGCATTCAGACATGCTACCTCCATGGACCTCACACATTCACAATTCTCCAACAATTGTTCACTAACAATTTAAGAAGATTTAAATTACATTGCTCAATCAGTCTTAGCCAACACTCCATAATTAAAGAGGCCTTCTGCTTAGTTTACACTTTGTATCCTTTCAAGTCATAGCTTGTTTCTGACATTTGTTTCTAGCTTCCTTAAATTTGAGACATTGGAAAACTAGTTCTGTGACATGTTTTAAATAATCTTATTGCTTGACTTTTTTTCTAAGCAATAACTACAAAGGGATTTTCTCAATATAAATTATATGTCTTGTAGAACACATTATTAAAACAAACAAAATGAAATATGGAACACTTCCCTGTACCACTTCAAATAAACATGCATTCCTGTGCCTGCTTGTAGTACTCTCTCAGACACACTGTTCTGGTCCACTGCCTGTTAATGTGTGAAAATCACAGTGGATTGACTGAGAAGGTGGCCCTAGAGTTCAAGTGCTTTGATACACAATAATTTAGAACTTCCATATGCTAAGNGTAACACTAATCTTAAAAGGTCTTATAATAAAAATCCCAGAGCCAAATATTGAGGTGAAAGCTGAAAGATAAGAGAAGCACAACTGCCAGCCACTAGCTTACCTCTACGAAATCTTCAGCCTTAAGAGAATGAGTTCCTATTTCCTCACACCTTCTATACCTTTCTGTGTCCTGCGATATCACTTCCTGTGATTGAGGACATGTGTCACCACTGCCTGATTCTGTTTCTCTCATGTAGCCCAGGGTGGCCTTGAACTCACAGAGATCCATCTGGATCTCTCAAGTGATAGGATTAAAGGCATCTGCCACCACTGCCTGACCTCTATGTCTAATTTAGTGACTGGCTCTGTCCTCTGTCCTCAAATAAGCTTTATTGGGGTACTACAGCTAAGAAAGGCCACATACAAAGAACTTTCTTGANTGTCTAATAAACATAGTAAATAACAAAGCAAATAAGATCTATAAAACACCTCTAAATATTGTGTATCTGTGATTTTCTAAATGGGTCAGATGTCAATGATACATTAATGAATTTTCTCTAAATTCGTTGATTTACAAACCACAGAGGTGTTGGCAACTCTTTTATATATGTATTATTCTTTTAATTGACTGAGGTTATTTGTACACTTGAACACACATGGAGAGTTGCTTCATTCTTACACTTCACCAAAAACCTCATGCACATGGAAAGGTCTGAAAAGCTATTTAACAAATACTTTTGAATAATAAATGCTGTGGAATAATCTTTGTACACTGTAAATATGTATTACTTTAATTGTTTAATAAAGAAGCTGGACTAATAGCTGGACAGGTAGAGATTAGGTGGGAGAACCAGACTAAGAGGATGCTGGGAAGAAGGGGAGGAGTCATGAGAAGCCATGAGACACAGAGCAAGCAGGATGGGAAGTGTAAATGGAAGCATTTCTCTGTCCCTCCCCATCCCACAGCTACTTCCAAATAATCACTCAGAGGTTTATATTAATTATAAATGCTCAGCTGGTAGCTCAGGTTTATTACTAACTAACTCTTATACTTAAATTAACCCATGATTCTTATCTATGTTTAGCCACATGGCTTAGTACCTTTTTTCAGTACAACATTCTCTTCGTGCTTCCTCTGGGTCTGACTGGCAACACCTGATTCTACACTTCCTCTTACCAGTGTTCTTAGTTTGGTTGCCTGGTTATACTTCCTGCCTGGCTATTGGCCAATTAGTGTTTTATTAAACCAATTTGAGTGACAAATCTTTCCATTGTACAAGAGGATTATTCCACAGCAGGAAGTACTTACATGAGGTAAACAAGCCTCAACGCAGCACATAAATGAATAGAAATAGGTTATTTCAAGTTATAAGCACTAGCTAAAAACAAGCCTAAACTGTTGGTTAAGCTTTCATAATTAATAAGGAGTCACCATTGTGGTTATTTGGGAGCAACTGCCAGGACACAGAGAAACTCTGCCTATAAATGGTACCCAATGTGAGGCACCTAATCTACATAGGACTTGAGAACTCTTTTTAAAAAAGGTTATAAACAGACAAAAATGGAGGCAAACAAATGTCCAGCTTCTTAGTCTCATGTTTCTCGTGCTGGCCACAGTACAGAGATGCCTCTCCCAGCCACTGCCTGTGAGTTTGAGCTGCCAATGGGAGCCCTGCCAGCACACCATGAACTAAGCTGCATGGCAGGTTTAAGTTTTGCTTATGCAGACAGAAAAGATTACAAATACCCAGCAAAGACAGATACAGATGGGAAAAAAAGAAAAAACAAAAACAAAAACAAAAAACTCTAAACAGGTTACAGTGTGTTTAGTGTGTTTTAAAATGTACATAAGCTTGGGAGAGAAAAGAGAAATGGTAAGACAGTGATAGAAAAAATAGTTTAAAAATAATAAAGTCTTTAAAGAAGAATAAAGTAACATAAAGGAAAACAGACACGTAAAGATGGGAAATAAACAGAGTCTGAATTCTGTATGTTATTGTGTTGTCTTTAAATTTTGTGATTGCTAACGAAAGAACAGCTGCTAAAATACTGATGGATTATAAAAACTGATGGATTAAAGCAACCTATATATTTTTAAAATTCCTTGACTTCAAAATGAAAGTTGAAAGATATGTTACTTTGGAGGAGATTATTTTTTTTCCATTTTTTATTATTATTAAAAAAATCTTCCACTCCTTTTACATATCAACCTCAGATCCCCCTCTCCTCCCTCCCTTCCTCCCTCATCCCACCTCCACTCCCACCTCCTCCAATACAAGGTCTCCCTTGGTGAGTCCCTGGAGTCTGGCACTCTCAGCCAAGGCAGGACAAGGCC
>LZPO01045995.1:0-14147 GCA_001675575.1 Neotoma lepida | reverse complement strand
CATCCAAATTTGTAAAAGAAACACTAGTAATCTTAAATCACATATTGACCCTCACACAATGATAGTAGGAGAATTTAATACATGACTCTCATCAATGGAAAGATCATCCAGACAAAAACTAAGCAGGGAAATACTGGAACTACTAGATGTCATAAACCAAATGGATCTATCAGATACTTAAAAACATTTCACTCAAACACAAAANAATATACCTTCTTCTCAGCACCTCATAGAGTTTTCTCCAAAATTGACCACATACTCAGACACAAAACAGGTCTCAATAGATACAAGAAAATTGAACTAACACCCTGCATTCAATCAGACCACCACAGATTATAGCTGTATATCAACAACAACAGAAACTACAGAAATCTTACAAACTTAAGGAACTAAAATGGCTCTCTATTGAATGAAAAATGGGTCAAGACAGAAATAAAGAAATTAAAAACTTTCTAGAATTCAATGAAAATGAATACACAAAATACACAAATTTATGGGACACAAGAGGTGCTAAGAGGAAAGTTCATAGCAGTAAGTACCTACATTAAAAAATTGAAGAGACCTCATACTAGCAATGTAAAAGCACACAAATGGATGGAACTAGAAAAAAAAGGAAACATCCTGCCTGAGGTCACCCTGACCCACAAAGACAAATGTGGTATGTATTCACTTATAAGTAGATATTAGGTGTTAAGTAAATGATAGTCAAGCTGTAATCTGTAGACCCAGAAAGGTTAGGAAAAGAGGAGGGTTCTGGGGGGACGCATAGATCTCCCCGGGAGTGGGAAATAGAGGAGAATTTTTTGGAAGGACTGTTGGTGGGTGGGGACAGGAGTGGGAGGGATCAGGTGTGGGGGGTAAGTGATGGAGGGTGAGAGCACAGGGAGANAAGGCTGGAATTGTGGGGCATTTGTAGTTGATGTGGATTGTGCATTGGAACCTAGTGCACTGGAACCTTCCTGGAATCTCTAAGGGTGACCCTAATGAGGACTCCTAGTAATGGAGGATAAGGAGTCTGAATNGGCCATCTTTTGTAGCCNNTCAGGACTTCCAATGGGGTCCGGGTTGCATGAGGCTGAGATGGAAATCCCCAAACAAAAGAGGCTGATGTTAGGACAGAGGGTCACTCTCTAGAAACTGACAGTGGGGCCCCATGGTGCAGGATAACATCCATCCACACAGCTCATTGAACATAGAGAGGTCTAGCTGGTGCCTGAATGGAGCCTTCACCCCTAGTCACAAAGATGTGANGGCATGTACTCTTCAGGCTACAGAAAGAAAAACCTGAACATCAACCCAGCCACAAAACCTTCGACCTACAAACTGTCCTGCCTGCAAGATGTGCCGGGGCAATGGTGACTCAGACTTGTAGGAGTAGCCAACCGATGTCTGATTTAACTTGAGGCCCACACCAAGAGAGGGAGTCTATGTCTGACACTGCCTGGGTGCCAGGAACCAGAGACAGACACTGGATAGCCTAGAGACTTAGAGTAGAACCAAACACGACTGGCAAAAAGGGGGGCGGGGGAATATATGCTATACTCATANNGATCGATTTCTTGTTCAGCTTTCATCAGAGAGGCTTCCTCTGGTAGCAGATGAGAGCAGATGCAGAGACTNGTAGTNAGACAGTATATAGAGAAGGGAGTCTAAATTGGAGGTCTCCATCAGGTCATTCTTCTCAGAGATCAGGGAACCCTGAGAAGAGGTGGAAAAAGACGGTAGAAATTAGAGGTGATGGAGGACACCAGGGGAACATGGCCTATTGAATCAACTAAGCAGGGCTCACATGGGCTCANAGAGACTGGAATGACAAGCACCGGGCCAAAACGGGTCTACACCAGATCCTCTGCATATATATTATGGCTGTTAGCTTGGTGTTCTTGTAGGACTCCTAACAGTGGGAATGGGTGTGTCTCTGACTCTTTTGCCTGCTCTTGGGACTTTTTTCCTTCTAATGGATTGCCTTGCCTTATTGCATTTTTATTATGTCCTGTTTGGCTGTTGTCTCTTTAAGGACCTGCTCCTTTCTGAAGGCAAATGGAGGGAGAGTGAAGCTGGCTGAGAGGGGAGATGGGACATGCAGGGGGAGTTGATGGAGAGGAAACTATGGTCATGATGTATTGTATGAGAGAAGAATCTATTTTTTCAATTAAAAAAACTTTTTTCATAAGAAATTAAGATTATGTGTTTCATCATGTATTCTGTGAGGGCGCCATAATCTGGCCAAAATAGAACCATACATGCAAAACAAAGGCTGTTTGGAAGGAGGAGAAGAATTATATTCAAACATAATTGGATTCTTGTGAGNATGGTACAGACNTGCATGGCTTCTGGGGGTCCCTGCCCACACCAAGGCTCACATGTGCTAATGCCTGGCTTCAGCTGTCTGATGCTTCCTGTAGGTCACCATTGTGTTGGTGTGTTCTGTCCCATCAAGGTGAAGTTGAGCTGAGCTAGGTGTATCATTTTTATAAAGGGATGTTACTCTGAATCTTCACAGTCTATGGCATTACTGCCTTGGTACTGATTCTCAATGTGGAAGTGGGTTAGAAGCTGCCATAATTCTATTAGCCCAGGGCTAATAGAATTTATTTTGATTCCTATCTAAATCTGACAATCATTTTAGCTAATTTTGTTCATTTGGATCATTTAAATGAGCTTCTAGGAAGCAAATGAAAGTGATTTGCAATTTGGGTGTTAGAGGGAAAGGAATATACTGAATGGTCATGTATCCAAGTTTTTGAAAGTGAAAGCAACGAAGATTATATGGGATATTTGCTTTATTGTCACCAGAGAGTTAAATCAAAGACAGAACCCTGGCAACTTAGGCTTATCCACTAATCCTCAATTAAGTCAATGTATAACCCCCCCCTAAAAAAAACCCACAAAGCAAACAAACAAAGAATAAATGTGAAATAAAGGAATAGTGAAAGCATAGAAAGGATATTTCCTCAATGCAGTCACATTGGAAAGAGGACGAGAAACAGATGTCCAGGGAGAAGCCGTGCCCACATCCATCTTCAAGGTCATTACATAGGTTTAGACTTAAATAGTGAGCATGAGGTGTGTTTAATGTAAGCAGTCCTGGGTAGCCTGTGGCCCTGCCCCTATGGACCCATCATTGTCTTAGCTCCAGTATCGCCTTCAAGATAGTCTGATGAATTGTCATAACTCTAAAATTCTCTGGCTGGAACCTGGCTTTAGACTTTCCTTTCTCCCAGCATGATAGATATTCCTGGTAAAATTCCAATGCAGGATTATTGTTTCAATAGTATAATAGCTAAAAGGAGGGACACTAGTCTCTCTAGAGTGCCTTCACACCTGCTACATTACATGATGACCAACATATTAAGAATGGTTGTAAATATCATAAGTTCTCNCAGGTATATGACATGGTAGCAAGGGGACAAGATTAAAAAGTAACAGAATAGATGGCTACTAGACAGAGTTATATTTTCCTGGATGGTGAGAATTTAGAGAAGTCTTTAATAGTAATCAGAAGAGTTGTGATAGCTCGAGCATCAGCTCCATATTTAGTGTTTGCTTTTTCAGTTTTTACTTAAAGCTCACTGTGCCAAAACTTGTTTAGATATATGACCCATAATTCACACATTTCTGTNTTTATTTTTTCCATCATGCTCAGTACATTGTGTTCATGATCCATCATCAAGCAGAAAAAGATAAAACTCTGAATATTTATATGGCACATACTAAAGGCCCCTGCTGTGAGCTATTAGCTCAGTAGATGACGTCTGGTCCCTGTTGGAAGCCGAAGAAATGGTAAGAGCTTGTAGCCCTTTTTAAAAGGCACATAAGAAGCACCTGTTTGCCAGCTTCATTACACTTCCCCTAATGAATGCCTCCAGGGAGCAGAACTCNGGGAAAATTCTTCCCTTTCCTGCTATAAATAGAGAAAGGTATTTAAAAGTTCTCATTTAAATGTGAGTAGTGTTATCTGCAACAATTTGCAAGAACGTAATACCCCTCAAGAATATAAATGAGCTGTACTGCCTGTGTTCTCCATAATGACTACGGTAGGAAGATAGTTTCTTACAATGTTTTGCTAATTTTGTCTCCTGCCCAACCAAGGTGCATGGAGGGAGGAGATTCAGCTAAATCACAACCTATTCTGAGAAACTTTCTTAAGCATCCTATCTCCTTAACAGGAGCATACATTCCCTTCAGGATGCAGACAAAGAGTACAATCTTCACTAAAGTATTTATCGGCCTACAATATAATTTCAATGTGTATTTTGCCACTCTTCAGCAAGGACAATGTAATATTTCAAACTGATTTTTCAGCTCTTGAATGTGTCTGTTGTGGAACATGCACTCAAAAATAAAAAGTGGTTTGGTTCCCATAAACAAAAGAACCACTGTTCTCCTTCACTTCTGCGGGATGGTTCTTAAGCTCCATAGACACCCTATCTCAGACTCTGTTTCTCTGTTCGACTCTTCAACGCCTTTATAATGGTAGACACTGCCCAATGTCCACCTCCATGTCTACTCTCTTCTCATTATTCTTCAGCAACCTCATCTATAGACAGATTTTTTTACAACAGCAGCTTTCAAATTGTATGTGAAAAGAAAACTGCAGGTATTACAGATTTTGTAAGAGTTCATCTCATTAATGTTTATTTAAAATGTACATAGTACTCAGGATCGTATTGGTATATAATCAGTATAAATCTACATTAAATTTGTGAGACTCAAATGCTATAGATCTGAAGTGTGTGTATATANATAATACTTTGTAAAATATATAAATACATACAATAAGCATTTATCTGTCTCATATGTGATGTGTACTTATATATACTTATTTGTCTCCACAAGCTGTGAGGTAAGGTAATAATCATTCTTACCAAATGTGTTTCACCTGGTAAAGATTCTTTGCTCCACCAAACTTTAGTCAAGCTGCTGGATCTACATGTGCAATTTCTTGCAAAATTAAACTTTAGCAAGAATCCCCATCATCCCTACNTGGTAATCCTTGATATCTAACTGGATATTCTCATCCTCCAGCATCTAAATAGTGATATATTATCACCATATTCTGTGGGATATCTTTCTGTATGCTGTGAATATGTGTTGCTCTGATTGGTTGATAAATAAAGCTGTTTGGCCAATGGGGAGGCAGAATAAGGTTACACAGTACATTCGAATTGGANAGAGGGGAAAAGAAAGGAGAATAGAAAGATACCAACCNGCCACTCAAGGAGCAACAAGATGCCAGCAGACCGGTAATGCCACGGCCACATGGCAATATNTAGAGTAAGAGAAAGGGGTTAAGAGCTAGCTAGCAAGAAGCCTGACTCATAGACCATACAGTTTATAATTAATATAAGCCTCTATGTGTTTACTTGGGACAAAGCAGCTGAGGGATGCTGGTGGGAGAGATTCAGCCTGACCATGGGGCTGGGNAGGACGGGAGAAACTTCCGACTACAATCACAGCCTATCTTCAACAAAAATNCTTTAATCCGTGTTAAGCCCAAACCATCAATACTGAGTGTTCTCTGCTCCATTACAGATGCTAACCAGAGAAGGACCTTATCCATGGATAAGNTTTCAACCACCTGCAAGGAAGTGAGGTAGCAGTTGGAAAAATGCCTGCTGGGCTCAGAGTGAAGAAAACATTGTAATAGCTGCTTTTTGTTGCTATGATAAAATACCATGATCAAGGCAACTTCTAGAAACAAGAGCTTATTTGGACTTAGGGTTCCAGATGGAGAGTCCATAATGGTGGTGGTGGTGGTGGGGTAATGGCAACAGTCAGCTAGAGCAGGAAGCTGAGAGATCATATTTGCACCCACAGAAGCAAAGAGAAAATTGGACATGGGGTAAACCTATAAACCTTCAAAGCCTGTTTCAAAGGGTATACTGCCTCCAGTAAGGTTCTACTAATTCCCCAAACAAAACATCAACCTGGGACCAAGTTTTCAAATACTTGAGTTTATAGACACATTTNTCACTCAAATCATGACACATGTTTATAGCAGGAAAAAATTGAGACAGAAAGCACAAAATATTTACACTGAATCCACACTGATTTTATAAAAGAGTGAATTAATGAGAAGCAAGCAGAGATTTGAAAAAGGAGGTCCATCTGCATAAAGGACCTATTGCTTCTTGCTTGGCTGGGGTAAATAGTCCAAAAATGTGTGTATAAACAGAATATGGCATAGCCTAGTGTTCCTCTCTCAAGAATTCAGCTCAGGTTTCAATAATGATTGAGCAATGTAAGGGACTCTACTTTCAGTTTGGCACAAAGTTATTAACTAATTAACTTCCTTTTATATCTTCCCCCTNTCTCCTCTAAAACTTGTAATGAAATTTAAGATAGTTCAGGATTTTCTTTAATATTTGTTTATTTAATTTGTTTGAGGGGGTTGCACTTACCTAGGCCTGGGTCTGTGGAGATTAGAGGACAATTTTGGGTATCTTCCTCTAGTCTGGATTAAACTCTGCTTTATTTTCAAAAGAAGATCTCTTCCCAAAATCTAAAGCTCATTTCCTCTGGACTGACTGGATAGTGCTGGGATTATAGGTACATGCCGTATACTTNGCTTTTCCTACACAGCTGTTAGGTAGACAGACTCAAGTCCTCATTCTTGCATGACGAAAGCACTACTGCCCTCATGAATTTTTCACCAACTCTCCATTTCCCTAACACCTAGGTTTTCTTCATTTTGTCAACTTAGTCCAGGTTTTTCACTCATCTTTTTTACTTCCTTTTTGCAACCTCTGTCCACTGAACTCAGCTCTGCTGTCTGCTATGACTTCCTGCTTGCCCATTCTGGGTTTACAATTAAGCCCAATGCTATACTGAGATCTCCCTGCTGAATCTCAATAGTTATGAATAAACTAGTTCTCATCACTGTACTGCCCTACTCTGTTTTTTTTCCTTGACATGGCTATTCCTTCAACTCAGCAAATGGTACCGGCATTTACCAGCCATCCCAACATCTAGACTGTGCTGGTCACCACAACTCTCTTACACTTACCCACTTATCAAATGGTCACTCAATGAGAAANGCTCAAATCTTGTCCATCCTGATAAGCAAAACACTCCTCAGTCTCTTGCCCTGTGGTTGGGCTAGCCTTACGTGGGACTTCCTTTGGCAGAGTGTTCTTTTGAGAAATTCAAATATAACCTGTTTGAAAATTCTTAAATGAATCTCCAAGGCTTCCAAGGCCAGATCAGTTTTCATCTGTATGTACTGGTAACCTGTGACACCTCACATCTCCTTCCCACTCACTCAAAGAGAGCTACCTATTGCTCACTGGATATAGCGAACAATCCATGCTTACGTGCATTCCTGTATGAATTCTTCTCATTGTTCCCTATATCATCACCTAGATCCAATTTGTATGCTGGATAAATTTCTTAGTATTCACATATTGTAGAACCTTACAAAACACTTTCTAGCTGGCTATAGTTAGTTTGCAAATAAACACAAGTAACACTGAGTATAAAATATTACCAAATATTTCACTGCTATTTTATGTCTGTATTTATTTATATATTATTTAATTTTTGTGATTTAGTTTATGAATATATTTTATTAATTATTTGAGAATTGCATACACCGTGTTTTGGTCATATGCAGTCTCTGTTACTCTCCATAACTCCTCTGAGATCTACCCTTCATCCTTCCTTTCCATCCACTCTCAAATTCATGTCTTCTTTGTTATTAATAACTCACTGTGTCCATTTTGTATTTACCATATACTCTTGGACTGAGGCCATCCACTGGAGTGTGGTAGACCTAGCAGTGGCCACACTCTTTCTCTATAGGAAACTGAAAAAAGTTAGGAGCAGGTTGTCAAATGATCGGCCCTAAAAACATACATACAACTAAAATTATACAGGCAGAACAGGTTATGTTTAGGAGTAAATATGTATAAACATATATTCATACAATAATAATTAGTGAAATAAAGAGGTCATGATTTGAAGGAAAGTGGCAAGAGTAGGGAGGGATAATGGGAGAGTTTGGAGGAGGGAAAGGGACAATATTGTAATTATATTTTAATCTCAAAAAGAAAAAGAAAAGGAAAAGAAAAGAAAACCTGTGTTTCCTTCTGTCAGATAGCTCAATAGCTTCTCAGTTAAGGGTCTCAGCTCCTCCGCACTCNACTCAAGAATGTTGAATGGCTTGATTTAGTAGAGGTCTTGTGCCAGTAACCACAGCTGTTTGGAGTTCCTAAGTGCAGCAGACATGTTATTTCCAGGAAATAACACTCCAGTTCTTCATGACTNCTGGCTCTTTCAATTTTCCCTTCCTATTGTTGGGGGATGATCTAGGGGCCCCTTTTGTGGCTGAGCACTACACTGACATTCTCTCCATTGATCAGTTGTGAGTTTGTTTGTTAACCACAATCCACCACATAAAGAAACTTCTTTGATGAGGTCTGAGAGCTGCGATATTCTATGAGTACAGAATTATGAATTTAGAGGTCAATTTGATATTATGTCCATTTAGCAGAATAATTATAGTAAGTTCACCTCTGGGGCCTGTGAGCTCTCCAGCCTTGAGTTCTTTGCCAGATTTACAGTANCAGAATAAGTTTCCTACTCTAGAGTGGATCTTAAATCCAGCCAGAAAGTGCTTGGTTACCCCATAATACTCATGTCACTACTGTACCCATGAGCATATCTTCCCGTGCTGGTCATTATTATAATTCATACAGTTCATAGCTTGGTGAGACTGTGGATCTCCATCCCTTAAGATATTTTTTCCCTCTCCCCATCAGTGGTCCCTGTTTACTTTCCTGGATTCTGTAGGAACACTAAACTAAACACATGAATCTAAAATATGAGAATCTAAAGATTCACGTATGAGTAAGATTAATTTTTAAATTTTGACTATATTTATGGTTATCCTATTTTCATGATATTATAATNATAATAGTATCTTTGGGCTAAAGTTCTTTATCACATTATTTTGATTATTTAAATGTGCATGTCTGTTTTCCCACCAAGGTACTAGTACCTTATTGACATCATCATTTATTTCACAATGCAAAGATCATATCAATCTATTATATGCTAAATCAATATCCATTGGATGAGTGAATGACAACTTTAAGTCAAGAGGGTTATCATAGTCAAAATCAGAAATGGGAAGCAAATATGTTTTATTCAGTTTCAAAGTTGATATAGTTACTCTGGCTTCTGGCATCACACACAAGGTACTTATACTTTGTCCTAACAAGAAAAAAGCTGAACATATTAAAAAATCAGCAATGTCTCCTGGACTATGAGAGAAATGATATCACAAGAGAATTTCTGGTTCTAAAATTTGAGGATCAAATCATATTAGAGCCAAACTCTCTATAGGAACCAATGCTGCTTAGAACTATCTAAAACACAATGATGAGTTGTTGGAAGCCATATATACACAGCTACAAAGATGAACTTTCTGAGAAACAAGGGCATGCAGGGTCTCTACACTTCTGAGCCACTGCTGAAAANAGCAGTCTTCATTTTCCACTGCTGAAAATCTAGCCCCACAGATGGTGAATGTGGGCACATGGGTGTCATGGCANGCACGCAGAAACTATAGAACAACTTGCTGGAGTTGTTTCTCTCCTTCTTCCACCATATTGATTAAACTCAGGTCCTAAGGCTTGGCAGCAAGTGCTTTACTCAATAATGGTGCTTCCCTCTTCAGCCATCTTCTTACAATGTGAGTTGATACATAAAGGAGACATTTTATGGCTTATCTTTGTCATATCTAAATCACCAGCATCACTACTTTTGTAGATTACAACCATTTTCTAAGTAAACAAAGGGCCACTCGANCACAAGTACTATGAAACCATGAGACTTGATCGCATTTAACATGTGTGGTCTCTATGTATCTGATCTATTCAGGTCATGAAAGTATAAAGAGGCCAGGAAATAGGAATGAGATATGTAAGGGCATGTGGATGAGGTAACAGGATATTTATTAGGAGTTCTCTGGAAGAAAAGAACTAATAGAATAAATGCATATATTATAAAGAGGATTTAGTAGGTTATCTTACAACCTATGGGGTAGGTATTCTTCATGCTAGAGAGCCTGAGAACAAGGTAGCTTCTCAATCCATGAAGATGGATACCTGAGCAGTCCCAATGCAGTGCTAAAAGTCTAGGAGATCTCTGGGGAGTTTATGATTTTTAGTCCATATTAGAGGCTGAAGAAGCTGAAGTGTGCTGTCAATGAAGAATGGTAGCAGCAGGGATAGAAGCTCTCACCAGCNTTCTCTTTGGGCTTGTTTATATCCTGGGAGCACTCGTCTCCTCCAATACCTCCCCACCACCCATGATGCAAGAAGCTCAGCACCCTAGGGGAGGGTCTCTTCTCTTAATCTGAAAATAGCTTCTTAGGGTCCCCCACAGGCTCAGCTTTTAGTTGGTTCAAGAGTCAATCACATTGCCAAAATCAGCCTCCACAGGGACCGTTGACATGAAAGCAGAAATCGGAATATTGGGACAAGAAGAGGAAAGTAGATCAGGAGTGGGAATATATTAGGAACCCAAACAAACAAAAACCTCATATAAAAATGCCACAACTAGGGGCTGGAGAAATACCTCAGAGGTTATAAAAGTTTCTGTAGCTCTTTCAGAAAACCAGAGTTTGGTTCCTAGTACCCATGTCTGTGGCTCAGAATCACCTGCAACTCTAGCTTCCAGA
Organism: Neotoma lepida; assembly: GCA_001675575.1. Lineage (NCBI taxonomy): Eukaryota > Metazoa > Chordata > Mammalia > Rodentia > Cricetidae > Neotoma > Neotoma lepida. Next base: position 3,460 of record LZPO01045995.1, on the reverse strand, counting down.
GATCAGATGCCTGATTATGTTCTCTGATGGCACATGAATGCCACACACACACACACACACACACACACACACACACAGAGAGAGAGAGAGAGAGAGAGAGAGAGAGAGAGAATAAATCTTAAAAATAAAANCATTAAAATTAAAAATAAAACGCAGATCAAGAAAACAACTAACAACAAATGCTAGTGAGGTCATGGGGAAAGCGGAACCCTCATTCACTAATGATGAATTGCAAATTGGTCCAGCTACTATGGAAATCACTGTGGAGAAATGTCAAGAAGCTAAAAGTAAATATACCATATGATCCAGCTATAACAGCCCTTGGCATAAGCTCAAAGGAGTCAACATCCTAATCCACAGATACTTGTTCAGCCATGTTCATTGCTGCTTTATTCACAATAGCTAGGAAATTGAAACAACTTAAATGCCCTTCAGCATATGGCTAATGAAAATGTGCTACTGTGGAATTCTACTCGGCTGTAAAGAAAATCAAAATCATGAAATGTACAGGTAAATGGATTGAACTAGAACACATTACACTGTGTCAGATAACCTAGGCCCAGAAAGACAAATGTACATGNGCACTCTTATTTGTGCTTCTTAGCTCCAAATCTGTAGGCCTGCATATAAGCTAGAGTAACCACGAAAACAAGGGAAGTAAAAAGGGATCGTGGTAGGGCTCCAGAGTCAGTAACAGTGGGATATAAGTGTTATGAAGGGAGAAATCAGAAGCTGGGGAGACTTTAACTGAAAAGGGAGGAGGGAGAGCAATGCAGAAAGAGAGGCAGGTTGGATAGATAACAAGAAGGATGCTTGAAAAAGACACAGGTAGATTTGTTTATATTTATCTACATATATATGTCCAATATCTCACATGAGAAACCCTCTCTCCAACTGTTGGTCAAGGGAGTCCAAGAGACCCACAAAACAATTATCTTGCAAATTGCACTTGTTTGCCTTTCCAAATTTGAAGGCAAGGCCCTATTGATGAAGACATTATGCAACTCAGACCCAGGACTGGAGGAATCAAGAAGGAGCTGATGCAGAGAGTTATCTCTAAGGAGAGGCTCTCGTAGTATCAGAAAGTGCAATAAAAGCTGCCAAAAGAGAGGAGCTGTAGGAAGTCCTGCCCAGCTATAAAGCCTGTGAGGCACAGCAATGACTAGACTCACAGCATTTCCACAATGGTGAAATTGTGGCACTTTCATCATGGAGTTACCAGCAGCTGCCTGATTGGATTTAATGCTCTAGATGAAGAGCTAAAAGCAATGAATAACTTCTGAGAGAAAGAGAATTGGTCTCCCTCAGGACTGAACCCCCTGATTGGTTACTTAAGGTCAAGTAGTCAGTCCCAGAAATTATANATAACACTGACTGGACTCAGCAGGTTGTATTTACATACTTATTCCTTTATATGTATATGTAGTAATAGTGGTTAAAGAAGAATAGGCCCCATAAATTTGGGAGAGGTGGTAACATGGCAAGTGTAAGAAGGAGAGGAAGGAGGGAAAATGATTTAATTATATTTAAATTAAATAACAATAAATAAACAAAAGAAGAAAATGCTACAGTGAAATCCACTATTTTGTATTATAAACTTAAAAACAAATTTAAAAAAAAATTATTGTTTGCAAGGGTTTGGAGGGCAGATTGGACAGAGAGAGCAGAGGCTCTTAGGACATGAAACTAGTGTCCATGATAATAGAATGGTGGATTGCATCAGGGTACATTTGTTCAAAAAGGAGAATGCATAATATGAGGACCAGATCTACTGCAAACAATGGACTCAGGTGGTGATGCTGATGCTGCATCTAGGTGAGCTCATCAACTGTTACATAGGACACAGAATGGCAGGATTTGATAATGAGGCAGGCCATGCCTGTATGGTGGCAGGAGGTATGTGGGGTGTACCTTGTTCTCAATTTTCCTATAAAGCTCTAACTGTCCCATAATAGTTTTTTAAAGAGGTTGTTGATGCCCTACAAAACTGCCTATAAAATTTATACAAGTAATTTAAACATCATGGAGGGGAAAATTCTTTCTATTAGAACAAAGTGTTTCTCATCCATCTCAAACAGTAAGCTTGTATAAAATAGGCTGCCTTGGAAAGCAAATGCAGTGTCTGTCTCCTTCATGAGAAATACACTATGAGATTCTGATACAAACTTCAAATGCAACATATAAGTTACATTACATGGTGATTTTGGGTGTATGTCTCAACTCTCACTGTCCTTTAAAAGAAAAGTCAGAGCTGCTTAAAGGGATAAAGCCCGATGATTAGCTCTGTTGCACACCAANAGGGAATTTCTGTGGCTATAATGTATGTAATAAAAACCTACTAATAAAATGTGCAATTTAAAAGCAATTTCTATTCCGTTATTACCATGAACCCATATTTTCAACAAAACAACCTATTCATAATTTACATAATATCTCATGGTCTCTTTTATTCATAATGCTTTTCTTTATGGACAAAAGTATTATTCAGAGTTGATGATTATAATAGTTTCCATCAAGATAATCTTATGTCACTAAGAGAGAGTTCTTAAACTATTTTAGAAATCACCAAATTAGAAGAGGAATGCATTTAAAATGAATCATAAAAGAAATGAAAAGCAATGGGGTGTCTGAAAGCAGAGAAATGCAGGTGCCAATGTGCTGACCCCTCCATGGGTACTTTTACTTCTTAAGGATCAGGATGAAATCCATCCTTGGAATCCACTAATGGGTTCTTCCTCTCTGCTAAGCAAGCCAAAAAAGAAATTATGTATCCCTAGGTCAGACTGAGTTCAGATTCTTCCTAATTGTATCTTTTAATAAATCTTCTATTTTTCAAAGTTTATTGAAAATAGATTCTTCCCTCATAAAATACATCCCTACCAGTTTCCCCTCCCTCCACTTCTCCCATCTCCCCGCAACTTCCCCGCTCCCACATATCCACTCCCCCTCCATTTCCTCTTTAGTAAAGAGCAGGCCTCCAAGAGATGANAACTGAACAGGACAAAACAAGATACAATAAAACAAAGAGAAAGCCCTCCTATCGAGGCTAGACAACCTTCAAATTTTCAATGAAGCTAACATTTCACAAAAATTTAAAAGCCCAACTAAGCTTTTATAAAACATCACTGTCCAGTGATTCCTCCCCCTTTTTAAAAAAATTATGAACCTCAAATGACCCCTTTGAATTCACCAAATTTGAATGCTAATGTTCCCAACAAATCAGTCCCTAGACTGGCTTGAATTGCTTATTATCTCTTATTTCTATGATCAGATGAGCAACTCAATAATTACTCCTTTCAGTGTCTTCATGCTTCAAAGAGATATCATTATATCTACAATGATAATTAAAATAAGTAATGGCTCAAGTATTACACTATCTATCATTTTTAAGTGAGTGCATTTTTTTCTGGTAAGATAGATAGGCGTCCAGCTCACACTAACATCACATGTTTAATGGTTC
>LZPO01045993.1:2532-18495 GCA_001675575.1 Neotoma lepida | reverse complement strand
AGAGAGAGAGAGAGAGAGAGACAGAGAGAGAGAGACAGAGAGATTTATTCTGTAAATTCTGTTACTCTAGAGAACCTTGACTAATACAGGCCAGCGGTAGATTACTCATGCCCCAGTGGATGAACCTAGGCCCCCACACGAATGTGCAGCACTAAATGAACTCGGTGGGTTAAATAATAAATGTTTTTCGATTCCAATGAGTCCCAAACATATACCCATACTGAGCTTTTATGAAGTTCTTAGTAATATTCAAAGATGAGATAAAGAAACACATTACAGAGATCTGTCTCAGCTTGTGGCCTGTGAAGAACAGATTTCAAATGTATTTTGAATACCAAATTAAACTTTAATTTGTAAAACAAACAAACAAACAATAAACAAATAAAAACAAGTACTTTCATGGCCTGAAACCATCAATAATTCTGGATAGGAAAAAGAAGTATGAGTTAGTGACTTTCAGTCTCTGGCTAGACTGCCATCCTGTCAAGTAAAGTAGGCTTTTAAGGTCAAGTTATGTGCTTCTTAAACAATGAAGCACAATTATTAGGTATGATGAATAAGACCCTGTGCCTTGACTGGTGCAGAGGAAAGGAGCCTGGGGAAAATGAATTTGAATATCTCTGAAATTTGCAATCATTTAAACCTATTCATACATATAGTTCTAATTAAGGTGTAACATTTCAAATTGAGAAAAGCTCTAACAACAGAGGCACACAAAGGCCACACCGTTATCTACTGTTTCTTCTATGGAATAGTATTAGACCAATAAACTGTGATACAAAGTAATATTTATGCAGTGCCTACTAAGGGCTTAGTATTCATAGAGACACAACAGGGTGTGAGTTGGGTACTGGGCAGACACATTGCTAAACCAATGATGGTAAAATTAAAAAGCTCTTCCATAGAAGAAATGGTTTTATTATAATTAAAACTCCAAATATAAAAGAATTCAAATCGTAGCTACTGAAGTTTTACCTACAAGAATTGATCTATCTGATGTCAAAGAGACTACAAAGGGCAAGATGTTCTATAGGGGCTGAACCAAAATGAAGTTTTTAAAAAAAGATTTATTTATTTATTATGTATACAGTGTTCTGCTTGCATGTATGCCTGCATGCCAGAAGAGGACACCAGATCTCATTATAGATGGTTGTGAGCCACCATGTGGTTGCTAGGAATTGAACTCAAGACCTCTGGAAAAGCAGTCTGTGCTCTTAACCTTTGAGCCATCTCTCCAACACCATCCATTTTTTAAAATTAGCATAAATATGAATAATAGAGTAAACTCCTGAACTTGAGGGAAAATAATGTGAAATACTAAGGACTTGGTGGTAGAGACTTTCAATTCATTTAGCAAAAGTAAAGGAAAAGTAGTAAGCAAATTTTGTCTTACACTATATATCAGGATTACAGGGTAGTAGGGAAATCTGAACTGCAAAAAACTGTCAATAATACCACCAAATGATGAAAAATTCATTGTAATATTGTAGGTAAAAACCTTTTTTGTTTGTTTGTTTTTGTTTTTTTTTAGACAAGGTTTCTCTATGGAGCTCGCTCCGTTGTCCTGGAACTTACTCCGTAGACCAGGTTGGCCTCAAACTCATAGAGATCCATCTACCTCTGCCTCCTGAGTGCTGGGATTAAAGGCATGCAATACCACCACCTAAGCAAAAAACTTTTAACCCCTATAGAAGCCAGTTTCTTTAATTATATGTCTTTAACTCCTCTTTTCAAATGAGGAAACAAATATTTAAAAACATTAAACTACTCACAAAAGAAAAAACAAATCAATGTAAATTAGGAAAAGTACCTTTCTAGAACAAGTAAATTAAAGAAAAAGTATGATTCAGACAGCACAAGGAAAATGATATCTTTCAATTAAGCAGGATAGAAATAAGATCTTATATTTTCTACTCAGACCTGAGTTAGTATTTGGTGTAACTGCAGAAGATAAGTTGTTAATACTCCGACTGAGAAGATGTGATATGACCACAGTGAAGAATGACCTGGTACATTTAAACATTTAGGAAGTCTTTACTTTTTTGTTTTTTAAGGATTTCATATATGAGTAATGTATTTACAGATTTCCTTACTCCCCTCTTCCCTCCAACTCCTCCCACATATCCTCAACTCCTTCTGAAAGTCATGACTTTCTTTTTCACTAATATTACTGTCTTGTATACATAAACACTAATACAGAAATAGAACTTACTAAGTCCACTTGGTTAGTATTGCTTGTATGCAAGTTTTTTAATGTTGACCACGTGGTATTGGATAACCATTTAGAATATGCCATCCTTAGAGAAGACATTCTCCCTCCTCAGCAGTCATTAATTGCCTGTAGCTCTTCACCTGCATTCAGCCTGGCAGACCAACTAGTGCTGCCATTGTTTATATGTTACTCAGGCAACCATATCATTGAAACTTCATGGGGAAGCTTCCCTGTTGTACATATAGAAGGCACAATCTTTCAACAGACATCTTGGTCCTCTTTTCTATAATGCTCCCTGAGCCTTGGGTATAGAGACCTAGACCTTCAAGTACTCCTTTGAAAAAAGCATTAGTGCCACCAAGTGTGGCAAGTACTCTGCCACTGCAGGCACCAGATCCCTGAAAACAATCAGCATTAAAACACTGATTAGCAGTGGCTGCCTTGGAATTAAGTTGATAGTGTTGACAAGTATTTAAAATTACTGTGTTGTTCTTCAAAGAGACTCCTGTGAGGATAGAACTGGCCAAGTGTGTAGCAACTGTTCCTCAAAAAACTCCAAACAAAACGAACAAACCAGAAAGGTTTTTGCAACAGTAACTGATGACTTCCCCTTAAGATATAGTTCCATAGTTAGACTTCTGCAATGGTTTGATTTTGTTTCTGACATGAAAATCACTTTTGTTTTGTTTTGACAGAGCATCTCACTGTGTAGCCCTGGCTGTCCCGGAACTCCCTACGTAAACTAGGCTGGCCTCAACTCAGAGATCCACCCTCCTCTGCCTCACGAGTGCTGGGGTTAAAGGTTAGTAACACCTAACTAGGAAATTACTCCGGATACTCAATGAATGAATGAATACAGCTAGTGATTATAAATATATCATTTATTTTCAATTATATATTTTAATGTATTTCCCAATATTTATATTGTGAAACCTTTTTAAATTGTTCAAAAATATTTTGGTCATATTCTTTTCACCTCCCCAACTCCTCCCCCACACACCCTCTCTGCCCACCCTATCCCATATTTTTTCTCTCTTTTAAAAAAGTCAAAGCTGAAAGCAAAACTAAAGCCCAAAAATGCACGCCCGCGCATGCACGCGCACACACACAAACATACAAAGAAAAGAGGAGAAAACATGATGAAAACAGTCAGTTCTGTGTTGGACAACTATTGTTAAGCATCAGACTGTCTAGGAGTGTGGTTAATATACCCAGTATCACTCCATTCAAGAAAAGACTTTCCTGTCCAGCAGGTAGTAATTGCAAATAACTTCTTGTTTGAACTTTTACAGGTCTTACGCATGCTGTTGCAGTTTCTAATTGGTGTCTTCTAATTCTATTGTTTAATAATTCTGTAACTGAACTGATGAGTAATTATGTGCTAAATTTAGGGAAGAAAATTTTAATCAGTGATCTAGATTATGGTAAACTACAGAATATATCCATATTCTATAAAAGAGTGTGTTATGTATATGATGATTTCTATCTGAATTTTGGATATTGTCCAAAATTGGAGGTGAACAATGTCCCTATAGGAGTGACATAAAAACTCAACTAGCATAAAATAAAACAAAATAAAAAAGAGGCGGGGGAACAAAACTCAAATGACTATAGTATGGAGAAAGGGCAGACAGACTATAGAGTATGATGATGGAAAGCTCTCTTTGGAGTTAAATGCAGAAAGGATAGACAGACTACAGAGTATGGTACTGGAAATCTCTCTTTGGAGTTATATGCAGAAAGAATAGACAGACTACAGAGTATGGTACTGGAAAGCTCTACTCTTTGGAGTTATATGCAGAGATATTTTGGCCTCTAATGAGGAGATCTCAGAGATGGTCATGTAGTTGAGAAGGAAAGGCAGACAACTCCCATCACCTTGTTGTGATCAGCAGAGAGTAATGGAATCAAAAGAAAGGATGAAGATAACCTATGAGCAGCATTGAACATGTAAAACCAAGAAACACAAAGAAAGGGAAAGTTGATATAAAAATGTTTGCACAATTTCATATTCCTAATGTATAAAATGAGATTTAAAATTTGTCATATCATTTATGATCACATTTTTAAGCAAATGCAAAGGAAAAAGAGAAAATTTTAGATGTTTCAAATTTATAAAAAAAACATACTAAGGATTTCTACCAGCAAAAGGAGTGTATCATAATTTCAATGTTCTATGCAATACCATTTAAAGGAATGATTTTAAAAATACTATTCAAACAGAACAAGAACCATCTAGCTTGGAATCAACAGAAATATGGAGAGTATAAATTAAGTATGTCAGCATAAGACTATAGAGTGTGGCACAGGATACGGTAAGCTGCAACACTAGGCCTGCAGGTGCCAAGATCAAGCAGACAAACACTGATGGTACCTGTAATTACCTCATTTTTAGCTTAAATCACAGGTAATGAGGGAACTCTGAGTCTCTAAAAGGCAATTAGTAACTCTACTGGCTTTTTGCTTCCTCTATCAGGAATTTTGAAAAAGTTTCAAGCCTTTCTCCCCTCTATAATGAAACATCAGGACATATCACTCATACATATGTACATACATATAAAAATGGAATATACAATTACCCACAAGCTTAAAATAATTTCTTCCTACATCTAGGTAAAATCTGGTCTTATGCAGTAAGGTGTTACTGAGACAAAGGTGAGGGTTACTTTATTACATGGAGTTGCTAAAATCTATTGTAAAGCTCTGAGTCAGGTTTGAAATAAATGAGGACTAGAAATCTTGAGCCCCAATCTTACATTCTCTAGAACATAAAGAATATAACTGAATTAAAGTACAGTTAGAGACTTGTAGCTATAACACACTTATTCTTTATGTGACCCTAAATGCAAGCTGACATTGAAACTGGTGAGCTCATTTAATCATACTTTTAGGAGAGGAATCCAGAAAAGTTACATTAGAAGGTTTCCAATATTATTAAAATGTTATATATACATGTTTTAAATATTACTAATCAAAAGATCAGCATTTAGAAATGTGGTCAGAAAAGGCTCTTCTGTTAGACAATCTCTGTGATGCCAACCAGAGTAATTTTATATTTCATGGTGTACTGGTATTTCTCAAACATTTAATTAATATAGAAGGGAAAATTCCTTCTGTGACTTCTACTATATCTCCTGTATTGCCTTCCCATTCGACCTCAGTTATTTAATGTTTGAGGTAACTGGTATGGACTTGATATATAACTTTTGAGAATATGATAAAGGAAGTCAAGCATTGGGGCAAAGACCTATAACCTCAGGTTGTCAGGAGGCAAGAAACTTATGAGGTCAAGGGCAGTCTGAGCAGTACAAAAGTGTTTAACAATGAGAAGGGAGGGAAGACAGAGACAGAGAAGAGGGAGGGAAGATTGAATGGCTTACTATACACTATATAATACAAGAAAAACTGTAAGGGAACATTCACAGTATCAGAAATAAATTTTTTTCCATGAAATTTGAAATGGATGTTTATTTAGCAATAGATTTATTTAGCAAATGTTTATTTGAAATGGATGTTTATTTGGCCCCTAAAAGCCAAATCTCTCTCTTAAGACATGTATGTTTTCCAGGAGTAGAATGGTTTCTATGGTTATATATTGCAACAATGCATGTATCCTTGAAGTATCTTCATTGAAGAAGCCGACAATAACAGGGAGTGGTGGCACATGCCTTAATCCCACAATCAAGAGGTAGAGGCATGTGGATCTCTGTGCCCTAGAGGCCAACATGGTCCACACAGCAAGCCCTGTTGGAGGAACTATGTCACTGGGGATGGGCTTTGACATTACAAGGACCCAAGCCAGGCCTAGTGGCTTTCTTCTCTTCCAGCTGCCTATAGATCTGGATATAGAATTCTTAGCTACTTCTCCAATAACATGTTTGCCTATCTGCTACCATTCTCCCCACCATGATCATGGACTAAACCTCTGAAACTATAAGCAACCCCCAATAAATGTTCTCTTGTTGCCATGGTCATGGTGTCTCTTCACAGCAATAGAATGGTAACCAAGACACCCCCTTGCCTAAAACAAACAAACAAATAAATAAATAGAGCAATAAATAAAAACAAAACAAAACAGAACAAAATACTACAATGAGTCTACCATTCATTCACTGGACAACCTCCAGGTGAGCACTATCCAACAGAGTCTGAGGTGAAAGATACGCTTTGTATTTCTCTTTCCACCATGATAGCAATTATGTATATCAACCAAGCAGCTGAAATCTGGTTAGTACAAATGAAGAATTGCCTATTTTATTGTAATTAATTTAAAAAGCATCACGTAACTCATCATTCCTGTATTAAGCACTCAGAGTGTCTTAAGAATACCACTCATACAGACATTCAGTTTTAAAAGCAGCAACTATTAAGGATTATGGGGTATCAGGACAAAACACACATGCCCCAAACTCATATACAGAGAAAACAACCATCAAACACTAAATAATAGATGTGGCTAAACAGATAAATACATGATGCTCTAACATAGTATTTAATCATCCTAAATGAATGATGCTATTGATAAGAACTATGAGATGTAGGTATGCCCCCTTCCTCCCTTCTGTCTATACCACATCACTCACCAGTCCCAAGGATGTTCTGCCACCATCACCCTCCCTAGCTCCCTCACACATACATATGTTAAATTTAGGAAAGAAAATCTCCACAGATGACTATATGTTTATTAGATACCAAAATGACCCATGCTGAAAAGAACAATGCTTAAGATCTGGGTCATAAGCCCAAATAAAACCAAATTCAACAACAAATTTAAAAAGAACCAAGAAAATACATCTTAAAATGAAGACACATGGTGATGTGATAAACTGAACTTTAGTATGAGGTCAATGATGTATTTAAATTAGTTTGCATTAGTGTTTCTGGGAAAACAATTTCCTACTGCCTGCAAAAACCCAAAACAGAAAAACATCTCTCCACGCAGGACAGTGAGAACCTCACTCACTTACAAATCAAGGCCCTGTCTACTGCACTGCACTAGACACATTTCAGACTCTGCAAGTCTTGGGTCTTTAGAGTCATGGAACAGGCTTTGCTGGCTTAGCATCCCAATTCAAAACACACAAACAAGGTTCAAATTTTAGAACATTTCATATTGAGGATTTTCAGAAAGGAAATGTGCAAACTTTCAAAGAAAGTTTCTTTACAAAGAAAAAGTATACTTTCGTTTGTTTTAGAAAAAGTCTCACTATATGTAACTCCAACTGTCCTGGAGCTCACTATGTAGACCAGCTTGACCCTTGAACTCAAGAGATCCTCCTGCCTCTGCCTTCTGACTGCTAGAATTAAAGACATGCCCCACTATGCCCAGCTAAAAATTGCAATTTTTCAAAGACACACAGTGATATTCAAGGTATCTGGCATGGTAAAGTTATATGCATCATAGCAGTGATTTTTTTTTTAACTCAACAGGAAAATGTTGAGGTTACCAAAATATTCCCAAAATGCAAGTGTAATTTTTGTCTGGATGTTGTATGTACTTTGAAAACACAAAGTTCTTTGTCTCTGCATTAAACAACAGTTTTGTTTTCATAGTTATTTGCTCTATTTTTAATTTTGTTAGCATAAACACAAATGGCTTAACTATGACTTTTACACATATGTGTCTTTACACTTTGTTCTTGATCATCCCTTTTCTCCTTCTATTTTCAGTGGATTTCCCTTATGTCTATTTTTGACATATTTATTTATTATTTATATGTATTAGTGTTTGCCTGCATGCATATACATGAATCACATGGTTCCTGGCCTGGGATCCACAAGATACTGGATGCCCTGGAACTGGACTGACAGGTTGTTGTGACCTGCTGGGAGCTGAATCAGGCCCTCTGCAAGAGCAGCAAGTGCTCTTAACCACCAAATTATTTCTTCAGCCCTTCTCATACCTATTTTTTCAGGCAAAAGCTACCAGCTTTCATAAGGGCATACTTTCACAGTCCTTTATTCCCCTTCCTTGAAGTTTCATTGTGATAGCTTCAGGTATCCCAGTCTACTGGCACTCTGAAAGTGTTAAATGGAAGACTTCCAAAATAACTCACAGATGTTATGCTACATAGTAATTAGTGGTACAATCTCACATTATTTTGTCCCATCCAATCCAAATGTCAATTATTGCTCTGTCCTGTGCATCTTCATCCAATATGCTATACATCCACTAGTCACTTAGTAGCTGCCTCTGTGATCAGATTAACTCTTTCAGTATCCTGATGATTTTCATTCAAGGGCCCTCTTTTTACTTAGTAACAACTACACAGTTCAAGATACTGAAGCTAGAAATTCAATGTCAAGAAGCTAAGAGAGAAAGCAAAGGTTTTGGCTTAGTATATAAAGGAAATAAACATGTTTTGGTTTATCTATGGTAGGGATATATAGATCTTTTGTATTATGGTTAGAATTGTCATCTGTGGATGTAGGAGCAGAAAAAATGGAGTTCCTTCTTTAAGTCCTATCAGCAGTCAAGTGGCACAGAAATGGACCAGATCATTGTGTTGATTATTTACCCCTCTTACCCTTCCTTAAAACTCTTGTACAGAAAAAATGATACTGTTCAGCCTATTCAGACCGGAAAGACAGAATTAGACAGTATGGTGAGGGTCAGGGGAGTCGACCTGTGGACAGAACAAAATCCAAGCAATAAGAGGGCTGTCTCGAGTTCTAACGCAGTAGAGCTCTGTATTTTTAAAGATTTATAACTACCTTGAACTCTAATTTTATGTATTATTTTCTCAAATTATACCTCAAGTAAGATACTTCAAATTACTGATCAAATAGCTAATTGATTTCAAGGACCCATGGCATCCCAGATGGGAAATGGGAGTCATTGGGAAGCTTTACTATAGCATGTATCACAGCCGCCCATCGGGAGCGCTCAAAATACGGAGGGTATACATTCCACTCTTTCAACCCCTAGGAATAGATACAGTAGAAGAAGTGCTCCAAAGCTCCTCAAAGGCTCTCACATCCTTAATGTCACTCTTATTTGAGAATGTTGATCCTACCTCCTTGTCACACCATCTCTTGTTTCAGACCCAACAACTGCATTTCAGTTATTGAATGATGCTCAGCCTGACCACTTTGGAGAATGCTGGTTGGGTGTCCCTCCAGGGTCAAATGTTCACCCACCATTTGTGGCCTCACCCACTGTCCTACTGGTCCTCTCATCTTACCACTTGTTTGCTTACCACTTAGAGCATTTGGCAATTGCTCTAAGCCAAATGTCACTACTATCGCTTATCTCTCTCACATTCCTCTCTTCAGCATTACAGACTGTTTTAACTCCTCAGGAATACACTTTGTGGGTACTCTGGACTCTGCAGACTGCAATAACACCGTTACCCTTGGTACTGACACTCAGCTCCTATGTCCAAACATTCACAATGCTGCTATTCTCTGTGGTACTCAAGTGTATCACTGCTTACCTGCTAGGTGGTCTGGGACTTGTGCCCTGGTATTCCTGTTTTCTAAATTAGGGGTGGTACCTTGTGAAGAACCCTTGCCAATTCCCATTGCCAAGTTCATAGCAGCAAGGCATGACAAACAAGCTATCCAAGTAATACCTTTTCTAGCAGATCTGGGCATAACTGCAGAAATATTTGCAATTATGGTTTTTACTGCATATAGGCATTGGAACAGCAAGACCAACTACTTCCCTAGCTATTTACCATCGGCTTTCCTCACAGTTCATCTAGGATTTCCAATGGGTAGCTCAGACCGTCCTTACTCTTCAGGAACAAATAGACTCACTGGCCACTCTAGNACTACAAAATCGGAGAGGATTAGATTTATTAAGAGCAGAAAGAGGTGGTCTTTGTCTCTTTCTTGGGGGAAGAATGTTGCTTTTATGTCAACCAATCAGGTGTTGACAAAAACTCCAAATGGATCTTCAAACCCAGAAACAGCTTGATACCTCTAGATAGTGGATCACTAATAGTCAGATATGAAATGGATGTTACCCTTCTTATTCTCTCTTTTCTTCCTTTTCTTAGCCCTACTAATTGCACCCTGCCTCATAAACCTTTTGGCTAGATTTCTCCAGCAACAGATCCAAAATATTTCTAACCAAACTCTGAACCAGTTAATATTACAGAATTACCAGCCCCTATCGACGAAGCCAGAGATCTGCAGAACCTGGTTACATCCTGACGAAGAAGATCAAGATTGTCCCAAGAATCTCGATGCCCAAATTCAGCAGGAAGCAGTCTAATGAGAACTTCGCCCCCTTTCCAAGCCCCAGCTGCTTACTACTAAACAAAAAAGGTGGGAATGTAGGGAAAATGGGCTGGCTAAAGAAACCTATCCTGACCTTGGAGCTCAGACCAGGGAAAGAAACACAGCCTGGGTCTGGGACTTGAGCCAGAGAAATGAACGTTTTATCCCTGAACCCAGAACTAAGGAAACATGCCCTGACACTGAAACCAGTACCATAGTAACACTCTTGGACCCTAGAGTCAGAGTCAGTGAAAGATATGTGCCCTGGCCTTAAAATTATTGTCCAAAAGCTAACACAGGCTCACATCAGGGCCATCTCTTCCCTGGCCAACTGACTTGTGAAACCAACCAATTACAGAGCAGGAAAGTAGCATCCTGGCCCTGGAGCTCAGATCAGAGAAAGAAACACAGCCTGGGTTTGGGACCTGAGCCAGAGAAATGAACACTTAATCCCCAAACCCAGAACTAAGGAAACATGCCTTGACTCTGAAACTAGTCCCTAGAAACAGAGTCAGTGAGAGATATGTGCCCTGGCCTTAGAATTAGTGTCCAAAAGCCAAAAAAGGTCACTGAAAGAAACAGAGTTTGGCTCTCACATCAGAGCCATCTTTGCCCCTAGCCCACAAAACTGACCAATCCCAGGGCAGGAACAAAACTAGCTAATCCCTGTTTTCTCTGCCCCCAGGCCATCTTTTATAAACTGCCCTGCCTGGGCAGTTGTGAGCTGTTTTCTCCACCCTGGAAGAGGCAGCTACTCTCCTGGACTCCTCCTTCCCAAATAAATCTCTTCCTCAGAAGAGTTTTGGGTGTGAAGACCTTCATTCCTTGGCACACAGAAGATATTTGCTGGGACGTCCCATAGTGGACTGAGCAAAGAGGAGCTGGACAAAACTTTGCTGGGATGTCCCATAGTGGACAGAGCAAAGAGGAGCTGGACAGAAGAACTTTGCTGGGATGTCCCATAGTAGACTGAGCAAAGAGGAGCTGGACAGAAGAACTTTGCTGAGACATCCCACAGTGGACTGAGCAAAGGAGAGCTGAGTAACACTTAAGCCTGAGAAGCAGAGCTCTGCTAGGAAGCCCCCTTAAGTGGGGGCTGAGCAAAGCTCAGCTGTAGAAGCTTTCCAGGAGAGAAGCAGGATTGCTATATCCTGCAGGGAGACCATCCCGCACTACACCAGGTATAGCCTGACTCTCCCGAACAGTCACGATACCCTTCCCAGTAGAGCTGACCTGGCAGCTCCAGGCCTGACTCTCCCCAACAGTCAGGATACCCTTCCCTGCTGAAACAGTTCCAGGCCTGATTCTCCAGAGTAGTCAGAATAACTTTCCCTCTAGGGCTGGACTGTTTCTTTGCAGCCCCAGCCATCAGAGCTGTTCCAAGCAGCTCAAGGTGTCCGGGATATCTACAGGGCAGAGCTGTAGGTGTAAGCAGCTTGAGGTGTCCAGGATATCTCGCCCTCCAGGGTTGGACTGACTCTTTGCAACCCTAGCCATCAGAGACCACTGAGTTGTAACTTTGTTGCTTATATTTAATGCCGAAACAGGGACCAAGCCCACTGAGTTGCAACAAAGTACCTACAATTATAGCGCATACATATACTAACAGTGACCTGTAGGGCTAACAGAAGGTGTTTTTTAGTTATGAACTACAGAAAAAGCAGTCATGTATCCAAGAGAAGGGACTCTCAGTGTAGGCGGAATTCTGTGTAGCTTACCATCTAGTTTCAAATTAATGCTGTTTTTCTCAAAGATAAACATTTACATAGCCTTATATGAAGGGCTTACTTCCGATTATATAAATAAATAAACCTAAAGCCTGCCTCTTGATAATATGAAGGAATTTCTGAAAAATGGAAATAAAAAATTGTCCCATGTAAACTCAAACTAGTGTGAGCTGTTAACATAAGGCTTCTATCATAGTTCGGGTTTCTATTGCTGCAACAAAACAACATGACCAAAAAACAAGTTGGGGAGGAAAGGGCTTATGCTTCAGCATTGCTGTTCATCACTGAAGAAAGTCAGGCNAGGAACTCAAACAGAGCAGAATCCCAGAGGCAGGAGCTGATACAGAGACTATGGAGGGGAGATTCTTGGTGGCTTGTTTTTCATTGATTGGTCAGCTCATCTTCTTATAGAACCAATCAATGACCAGCAGCCCAGGAATGGCATCACCCACAATGGGCTGGGCACTCCCCCATTGATCACTAAAAGAGAAAATGTCTTAAAGCTGGATCTCATGGAGACATTTCCTCAATTGAGGCTTCTTCCTCTGATGACTCCAGCTTGTGTCAAGTTGACAGACAAAACCACACCAAAGAGTCACAAATAATTAATTAAATTTTTTAAAAAGTAGAACATATTTTCAAAGCCACAAATGTTCAAAAATTAGTACAGAGAGAGAATATATTATAGATAGACACATATACAGATCAGTTCAACTAACATAAAATAAAAACATCTTGATTAAGCAATGGAAGCAGAATTGCTACAAGCTGGAACATGCTTGGTCTCCATAGTGATTTCCAAGGTGGTCAGATATACAAAGGGAGACCTTGTCTCAAAAGACACAAGAAAACAATACAAAGGCCAACCATCACCACAACAATGAAATTTTTTTGCTTGGTTCAAAGGTGGCCCCAAGGACAAGATTAGGACAATAGCTCTGACACTGGACCCAGGAACGAAAGGTCACATATTTTATGGTCTGAAAGTAACCCTTTAACTCTGAAGCTTATGGAGCTTCTTCCAGGAAATGAAAATAAAATTATCAGATGGATGTTAAACATAAGATTAAAAAAAATCCTTCCCATATAAACTATGTGTAACTGTATATAAATGCAATTCTTAAAATACTAATATATCTTCACATTAGAAAGATAAATTTTTTTCATGAAACAAAGACCAACTTCACCAAAAGAAAAATGATTAAAACCTAAAGGAAATTAAGAATAAGAAAGGAAAGCTGAAGTAATGACATCGTTACCTATGGATGTTAGGTAAACAAGTGGTCTTCCACACATCTAACTCATAGGCAGGCTCCTTACATGTCATAGTTGCTGCTCAAAATTCAGTGTTAAAGATGAACTAATTAAAAAACAGAGTTTATTTACTTAAATTCACACAATCAAGTAATTTTGAGTGGTAATATTTGGTCCGTGGGTCATCTTAAAACTGATTTCCTAAGTCACCTGTTAATTACAAAGAATTCAGAGATTGTATCATGTAATTATAGATTCACAATAAAACACAGGCAATCCCACACAACCAGCAAAGCAGTCCTCTAGGAATCCTAACGATATCTTCATCCTCTTCTACTTCCTACAGCATGAGATTGCATGACGTTATGGGAACAGCAAGGTCAGAGGGCTCTAATGACTGGGTGAGGAAGGAGAAGATGGAGAGTGCAGGCTGCTCTCTATTACATTTGGTGCTCCAACAAACAAATGGATCTCAATGAGTTAATATATATTCTTAAAAATACTAAATAGGCAAAATAATGTTCTTAGTATGTTATTAGAATATGGATTTTTTTAAATTTCAAGTGTCCAATGGCTTTTGCCCATTCTGTGTTTTTTAAACCAATGTTTGGTTATCATTTCACTGACATATAGGACACGCTAACACATGAATGTAAAAGGTACTGCCTGAAATTAAATTCTCTGAGTTATTGGTTATAAGTAATACGCATGAACAACTTTGTGATAAATTTTTGGCTTAATTTTTAAACTTAATGATTGAAGAAAGTTCACAAAAGATTTAACTTTAACTGCAAAAACTAAATCTACAATAACTCTTGACTGGGCGAGCTACAGAAGCCACCATATTGAGAAAAATAAGCAACTTTGGAAGTGTTGATAATCAAGACAAATGACCTTTTTTTTGCTTTCCCCAAAGATATGAAGCATGATACATAAAGGTGGGAAAATTCCCTTTACTGCTTCAATAAAAGTTCTTTAAGAACATAAAATACAGTATTTCTAAGAAAAAATTAAAAACACAAATAAATGTGACTTTTCATTAGTAATAATTAGCTATGTTGGTATACTATTACTAATAATTAAAAAAATCATAATGTAGTCTGGCATAGTTGTACACATAAACCCCAATGATCAGGAGGCAATTCCAGGAGGGTGGAGTGTCTGAACCCTGTCTGAGCTACTACATAGCAAAACCTTGACTAAACAAGGCAGGAGAAAAAGAGAAGGAAGGAGAGGAGGAGGAAGCCTGTATGTGTGTAGGGGAGATTCAAGTTTTCATAAAACTTTTAAGTAACAAGTCATTCCACTAGCCCAAGTGCATAATTTATTAGCCCTTTTGAAAGGTACACACAAGTATTTTGCAGTTTCCTTTTCATCCAAGTAACTAATTTAATTAAATTTTTTGTTAGGATTCCTAACTAAATCATTACAATCTTTGGTTTAGTGGGTAAGACCTGTAACTGAACTCTTCCTGTACTCTGAATATGTGCTGCTCCCATTGGTTAATAAAGAAGCTGCTTTGGCCTATGGTAAGGCAGAATAAAGTCAGGCAGGAAATCCAAGCAGAGATAGAGGAGGAGAGTGTGGAGTTAGGGAGACAATGAGCCACCCAAGCAAGATGTTAAAGTAGCGGCAAGCCACTGGCCATGGGGATATATAGATTAATAGAAATGGGTTAATTTAAGATGTAAGAACTAGCTGGTAATAAGCCTGAGCCATAGGCCAAACAGTCTGTAGATAATAATAAGCCTCCAACTGGTTATTCAGGAACAGATGGGTGGGAGAGATTCATCCATCTACACTGAACATCAATGGTTTTCATTATTTTGTGTGTTTACTAAAGTCTGTAACATTGCACTTAAAAATTATTACTGGAAGCTAGGCAGTGGTGGAGTATGCCTTTAATCCCAGCACTTGGGAGGCAGAGGCAGGGAGGATCTCCAAGTTGAGTTCAAGGCCAGCCTGGTATATAGAGTGAGTTCCAGGACAGCCAGGGCTACACAGGGAAACATGGTCTTTAAAAACCAAACCACCTAAACAAACATACAACCAGACAAAAAGAAAAAATAGAAAATAAAGAGAAAAAGAAAAGTAAAAAATTATTACTGGGAGATGATTCAGTTGTCAACTCCCCCCAAAAATATTAGTAGTACACTTTCCTGATTGGCATAGCTTGAGGAAAAATACTCATAAATGGAGCCAGGTAGAATTAAATAGAAAAAAGTAAATAAATTTCAATTCTTCACCACTACATACACCGAATATGGAAAATGAGAATCAAAGATAATGTACATGATTAATTTAAAACAAATTATAATGACTTATTACTACCTCTGCCATTTATATAATACAAGACGACGAATGAAAATTGAACAATATTTCCAGTTTCTAAGAGAATATGATGTAACTGGTCTGAGTTTTTCTAAACAAACTGACTAGTAAACCCAATTTACAGTAGGTTTTTGGCTATATAAATCCAACCTAGGTCTTACTGATAAATGAGGTGAAAATGGAGTTCTTTTCTATAATTATATATATATATAT
>LZPO01045992.1:0-18516 GCA_001675575.1 Neotoma lepida | reverse complement strand
AACAAAAAACAAGGCATTTTCAGAGAAGTTAAATCACCACTCCAAGGACAAAAAGCTGTTGGAGATCCATAGTATGAGCCAAAACAGGTCCTGATTCTTTGTAGGGGGCCACACCTGTCACCCCAGAGTTAAACACATACAAATTTGAGATATCGAGTATATAATATTGTTATAGTCATTATTTTCCAAATTGAAAATATGTTTATCTTGAAAATAATTAGATTTTAAAAAAGATTGTATGTTGATATGAGGAGAGACGTCAGAGCATAAGTACTGGTGAGTGATCCCAGTAATTGTTTTCTCTCCTGGGTTTTAAAGAGCTGCTGAGGACTCCATGTGAGTGATTTGGTGTTTGAGTGTTTTACTCTTCCATTCCAGGCTTGCCATTGATGTGCAGCCATCTTTATCTTCCCCTTCCTGCTCCCCTCCTTAATTTCAAACATAATACTTTCAAGATTTTGAAAATATTTTTTATTGGAATTATTCTCATGATGACAAAGATTATTGTATAAGCTCTCTTATAGAATTAGGAAATAATTCATGCAGAAAATATTTTTGTGCTTGGCACTTTCCTAGGCACTATAAGTTCATCTGTAAGACAACCAAGGCCAGTTTGTATGCTTTTATTTAACTGGCATGAAGTATATAAACAGCGGACCAAATAAGCATGGAGTAACCTTTCTTTGACTTGGCTTCACATGTAAAATGAGAGAAAAGCTATCTTAATCTGCTAGGGTTGCTGTTGAGATTAAGGAGACACACATATAGGAAATGATTAGCATTACATCTGCACAGGATACATATTCAGTGATTATTAATACAAGCTTATTGACAGTCTAGATTTGTGATTTGAAGAAGCAGATTGTAATAAAGTTTGTTAAACAGAATTATTTCCTTAATTGTTTATTGCAATCCATGAAAACTAGTGACACCATCTCTAAGTTACAACTCTCTTTTGGCTTACTTTCTGGAGCAATGGGGGCTGAAAAAATAAACATATTTCAAATTTGCTTTCACAATTTCCTTACCCTTCTTATATGGGGAAATGGCTTTGCTACCTTGAACAGTTGTTGTATATGTAGTCTGAATAAATACAAGTGCGATAAATTCTGGGCATAGTAACATTTGAGGTCAAGGTCTTATAATATAAACGAAAGAAAACTATTTAAAAACAGTTTAATGAAATCACTAAAACACATAAAGGAAGAATAATAATTGCCTTGGTTCTAAGCTTTTTACATTTTTGTATTTTCATATGCTATAGATACTTTGTCATACTCAACATTACTGCAGGCATCTGTGTTTCACAACTCCTGATTATTTTTTACATCTGTGGTCAACATTTGAATTATTATTAAGAACAAATATATGATAAAGCATCTTAACGTTCATAATTTTATTGTTGCTTTGTGAAATTTGTTTGCTTTGGTTATTATTCTTTGTCAATCATAATTTTTTCCTGATTAAGATGAATGCCAAACTTGGAGCTTGCTTGCTGTCCTGTGGTAGTGAATCAGATAACTTAAGGATGACTTTCTTCATATACTGTTTGTAGTTAAGATAATTTATACTCTCCATAAAGGTGTAAACTTTATGATTAGTTTTCAGTTACATAAGCAAATTATCAAGATTTTTTTATGTTTCATAACTTTTAATGAGGCTTTTCATTTGTGGAAGCGTGGTGTAATGTTAGTAGTATTGTATTTTTACATTTTTAAGTTTAATGTTAGGACATCATCAGTTTTGCTTATATTATTTGTTGTATACATTGCCAAGTACACAGAATGGCTTTTGTCAGTCCGAAACAAGCTAGTTGATTTTATGCATGCTGTAGGCAGGCCTAATGTTTTAAGCCCGAGTGAATCCTAGTAGACTAGCACAACATCATATCATGGTCTCATCTATTCAAAGCAGAGGAATAAATCATGATACTACACACTTGTATTAGTTGACTTATTGCTGTTTTGTGACCGTAGATAGGGAGGATTGCTGTTTAAAGCCGTGTCATGGGTTCTCAAATCAGTCAGGCATGAAGCCTTGTCATATGCCTCTGTAATTGTACCTCACTAGACTTCCTCTAACTAGTCAGCTGGGGCTGTGCGTTTTGTCTCAAACACCCAGCTGGCCAGCATCTGACAGGAGCTTTCTCATCATCCTGTCAGTAATATGTTAACTAGGGTGTACATTTATGCTTTGTAGAAGTAGGTAAAAGGGATGTATCTCTTTAAAGCAGATGTCTAAATGTTAGCTCTATTTTGACCAACATACAGTTGGTAAGTATCATCCTCTTAATGATGTCTGCACATCACTTACAGAGAATTGATTATATATGCATATTATTTCTGGAATATTTAGAGCAGGCGGTATGCTGGGAGTGCTGGAATTGTGTTAATAAACTGTATGTTCTTCTTTGTTACAGCTTCCCTCAGGCGTTTAAGCATATGCTTTTCTCTCACCTTCTCATTAATTCCATCAAGGGCATATGCAGAAAAACATCTTGTGATCCCCAGCAAATCAGCTATTAAACAGTAGTTTTTTATAGGCTTTGACTAAGGGGAGTCCAGAGCATTTTAACATCCTAGCTGCATTGTGTATATTCATTTTTGTCTCTTAGTGGAGCCATGTGTATCTTCATTTAGCTGAAACTTACAGCACAGAAGACTCTTTAGGAGATTAAGATTGAACAGTTGATGGGAGAACAAGTGTACCCAGGCTTGCTTCGTGATTGAAGTTATTGAAGTGGTTTTGCCTTATGTTTTTAACACAGCAGCAGAGAAATGCAGTTAAAATTTTTATGTGGACTTTTCTAAGAGGTCTTCTAGGAACAATTTTTAAATTTTGCATTATCCTACAATCCATAGAATCCAGTAAGTTCCCTGAAACTGTGGATAATGACTCTGCTTACCAGCGTATTATTTGACACATGTTCAGTGCCATTCTTAACATGTCTTTCCGATCATCCCTATGTGAATGTGACTACGTTTGGAAATGGCTGTGTTGAGGTCCCTGTGAAGCACTTTGCAGGGAGGCCTGTGTGCAGGTTAGAGCAGGTGGAGACCTTTAAAGAAAAATACCAGTACCTCTGTTTTCCCCTCTCTCAGAGCTACCCCNTTTTCCAGGGAAATATGTACGTTTTTCTGCCTGAGAGTTTAGCCAATTTGTCTTTTGAAAGCATACAGTTGGCCTTTGCTTCACACAGCAGAAGGTTTAGTGTGACAGCCATGGAGCTGCGTTAGAGTTGTGTTTAGTTGCCATGCAGGTTCTCTCAGCTTTACTCCTACAATTCTGGTCACCAAAAATTTGATCTCGGATTATTTCTGTTAACTGAATTATTTTCTATATAGAACAATAACTTAATTTTGTGGTATTGATTATAAATATTAAATGTAAGGAAAGACACACACACACACACACACACACACACACACACTGTGTATATCCCCTTTGGTTAAACTGCTGCTCAAGACAACTTGCTTTCTGTATTTTCTGTATTTGTTTGCTTTTATTATACACACACACACTCACACACATTCATTTTGGGGTTTGGCATCATTTTTCTTTTGATGTGTGCCCTCAGGTTATAAACTCCCATGCAACTGACTGTAGATATTGCACCCAACATTTTCAAAGAGAACTCATCAGATTTTTCCATAATCACTTCCCACTATTTAGGGCTGGTTTGGTAAATGGCCTCACCCACTCATGCATCTATAGATTCTGCATCTGTAATTCTTTTTTCTCTGATTCCTGCTCTCCATTTTAGCTGCCCACTGTCTTAGTTAAGAAAACTGTCACTACCCACAAACATTCCTTTTAATAGTATATAATGAATGCTAACATTATCTCAATTTGCATATGATGTTATCAGTATCATCTCTGTAACAGTGCATATTGTAAGTTAGTCTCTTCTATGAGCAAATAATTTAAAATGATTTAATTATCATTTACTATGTGATAAGTGCTGTTGGTATCTAAGTGGACAGATGAAAAAGAGGATTTTTGAAACATAGGGCAAACTTTCCAACCTCATGAAACTAGTATGTAGTTAAACCAATCTGTCTCACTCTCAAACTTTATTGTCAATCTTCATGCAGTTTTACCCTTCTACCATGACTGTTTTATAAAACCGAGTATATCTTTGTTTTTTCCTACCATAGCATCATTCCCCAGTACTGAATTTCATCTCTCTTCTCAAGCTCAGTCAGACTCCTCTGAATGTCTCAGTTTGTTTCCTCTCTCCTAGTTTTCATAGTGGTGTGAGTGCTCACATTCATCTTCTCCTTAGACTACTCATATCATTAATCTTGAGATTAAGCCTGTATATAACTACTCAATATTTTCGATTAAAAAATAATATATTCATTGCCTATTTCCCATGCTCTTAATTGGCATTAAATGNTACCCACCCTATCCTACCCAGTCTCTAGATAGCAAAATCCTTGAGGAGGACTTTATTTTTTTTCCTTTACTTTACTTTTTACTGAAAATAAACTTTTTCATACAATATATTCTAATTATGGTTTTCACTCCCCCATATCCTCTGAGATCTTCCCCATCCTACCCCCATCAGAATCCACACCCCTTCTTTTTCTCCTTTGAAAAACATCTAAATAATAATAAAATAAGATAAAACAAAAACAAACCAGAATAGGACAAAACAAACAGAAGAAAAAAACCAAAGAAAAAGCACAAGAAGCAGAAGTTTGTCCACACAGGAATCCCATAAAAACAAAACAAAACAGAAGCCATAATAAATACTCAAAGGAACTGACACACACACACACACACACACACACACACACACACACACACACNTGTAACATTATGAGACAAAGAACTCCCAAAGATGCCATTGAGTTTGTGTTGGCCATCTACTGCTGGGCATTGGTACTTCCCTTAAGAGTAGTATGTATTTCAGTGAGAATCTATTGGATAGAATTACTTTTTCGTTTCCAAGTGGTTATCAATTGGAGATAGATTCTGGGTTAGGGTTGGGGATGTGTCAACTTCTCTTCATAGCGCTGGAACCCCATCTGATGCAGACCTGTGCAGGCCCTGTGCATGCTGACACAGTCTGTGAGTTCATGTGTGTGTCAGTCCTGCTGTGTTTAGAAGGCCTTGTTTTCATCCCCTCTGACTCGTAAACTCTTTCTGTCTCCTCTTCTGCAGGGTTCCCTGAGCACTGAGGTGAGGGATTTGAGAAACCCCAATTAGGATGCAGTGTTTCAAAGTCTTTCAGTCTCTGCACATTAATTGGTTTTGAGTCTATATTTGTTCCCATCTACTTCGAGAGGAAGCTTCTTTAATGACTGCTGAGCAAGGCACTCATCTGAGTATAGAAGAATGTCATCAGGAGTCATTTTATTGCTTTATTCCTTTAGTAGAACAGTAGTATTTGCTTTTCTCCTAGGTGCCTGGCCTATCTAGTCTCAGGTTCTTGGCCATTTGAGCAGTGTCTGGATGGGTTTCATCTCATGGAGTGGGCCTTAAGTCAAATCACATATTGGTTAGTTACTCCCACAAGTTTTATGCAACTGTTGCATCAGTGTATCTTGCAGTCAGGTCACTCTTGTGGATCAAAGAGTTTGTAGCTAGGTTGGTACCTACTTTTCTCCTTTGGTATCGTGCAGAGTACTTCCCAGTACCATAAACACTAGTCCATAGGGGTGAAGGCTCTATGTAGGCACCAGCTTGAATTCTCCATGTTCAATGAGTTGTGTAGGTATTGTCTTCAGCAATGAGGCCTTGCCATCAGTTTGAAGAGAATAATCCATAGTTTTAGCAACAACCTGGGTTATTTGGGGGTTCTCAAAGGACCTAGTTCAATTACATGTAACCCAATCCTGGTACTGGAAGCTTCATTTGGTGACAAGAGATATCCACTTGGGATTCTGTCTCCCCCATTATTTGGCGATTTCATTTAGATAGCTGTTGTGGAATATTATTTTAAAATGTGTTGCATTTTTTCCTACTGCTTTTGTTAACAGTTCAAAGATGTGTTGGATTAAATAAAATTAACCTGTGAGTAGAAGGCTGAATCAGCAAGTAGCTGACAGGAAGTGGTAGGGAGAAACCACAGGTAGCAAGAGTTTTTTTTTTTTTTTTTTTTTTTGGTTTTTCGAGACAGGGTTTCTCTGTGAAGCTTTGCGCCTTTCCTAGAACTCACTTGGTAGCCCAGGCTGGCCTCGAACTCACAGAGATCCACTTGCCTCTGCCTCCCAAGTGCTGGGATTAAAGGCATGCGCCACCACCGCCCGGCTGTAGCAAGGGTTTTTTAAGTGGGGGCTGAGGGAAGGACCTTGGGTTTTTGGAAGATGCCAGCAAAGGGGGAAAGTTAGTTACTTGCTATTCAGCCTCTCTGAGTGAGTAGAATTTCACTTCAACCTTTGAATGGTGAGTTCTTTAGAGGAACAGAGATCTAGATAAAGTTCCTCTTAGATGATTTGAAAGAGTCAGTGCCTGAGGGAACAATCCCCTCAGGCTGCAGCCCTTGTGGCCAAACTGCTGCTAGTAGCAGCAGAGTTGCAATCTCTGATTAGGACAGTGGTTGATTAAGGGGCAGCCACTATAAATATAACAGATAGCCTTTGTATATTTATATATTTTACGAAGCTTCTACTATATTAGCTTTTCACACTGGCCTTTAATTTTAGCTGTCTCTCCCCGTGTTCCCCCTCCTCCCCCTGCTCCTCCTCGTCCCTCCTCTTTATGCTCTCATTGCAGTCCCCCATCCATCTGTAACTATCTATAACTATCTGTTTTGTTTCCCTTTTCTGTTCCTTACTATGTACCTAATCTCTGTGGTTCTGAGGATTGTAGCCTCCTTATCAAAGACACAACAGCTAACGTCCGCATATAAGCATATACATGCCATATGTGTCTTTCTGGGCCTGGCTTACCTCATTCAGAATGATTTTTTTTCTAGCTCCATCCATTTACCTGAGAATTTCATGATTTTACTTTTTAACCATTGTGTACCACATTTTCTTTATCCATTCATCTATCGATGAACGTCTGTGTTGTTTCCAGTTCCTTTCTACTGTGAACAGAGCAGCAATGAACATAGTTGAACTGTTGTTTCTGTAGTAGGATGAAGGGTCCTTTGTGTATATTCCCAAGAGTGGTATAGTTGGGTCTTGTGGCAGATCTATTCCAAGCTTCCTGTGGAACCGTGAGGCAGGCTTCTTGTCAGATGTGATCCCTCTCATGAGACTGGGTCTTTGGCAGTGATAATACACGGCAGGCTTTTAACTGAAGGAATTTGGGTGAATACATGAAATGATACCTTTTACTTCTTCCCCAAGTGTATCTTCCATGTTTCCATCTGCAGAACTCTGAATACTTACAGAAAAATCTGTTTTGTTTTTTTCAGCTCCTCCCATCACTTCTTATTCCCACACACCTGTGACACCACATGTCTGATGTTGAGATCATCAGTGAAATGCTTGAACTCTTTTATTAGGCCACAGTTTTTTAACTTAAAAATTGTGTTTTATGAATGAGAGGCTGATTTCCATGTAGACTTTGTCTTTTTAAACAAATCGTTTTTGTGTATCTGTTTCCTGCTACAAGATTTTAATTTTTTTTCAAAGATTTCTTTATTATGTATACAGAAGAGGGCACCAGACCTCATTACAGATGGTTGTGAGCCACCGTGTGGTTGCTGGGAATTGAACTCAGGACCTCTGGAAGAACAGTCAGTGCTCTTAACCTCTGAGCCACCTCTCCAGCCCAAGATTTTAATTTTTAAAGAAGTTAATCTAAATGTTAATGGCTCAAGGAAAAAGTATCAGTAAATCTTGACCCCTTTGAGTTCTGTTAATTTATATTGATTCTTGTTCAGTATATGAGCTGGCCTGGTTTGGGATTCTTTTGGCCTTTGTATGGGATTAGGCAGAAAGTGTAGGATTCTCCACCAATAAAAACTGTTTTGTATTCACTATCCATTTCCATCTGTTCCATAAATGAAATTGCTATGCTTTGTTGGTATTAATGGATATGGGTGTTTCCCGTACAATGCTTATTCCTGTAACTGGTTCTGAGGCTGTAATTGATACATACGGCTTCTTGTTGTTCATCCCATATTCATTTTCATACTCAACTAGAACCTCAGATGGTTGAGTTTTTTATTGATAGAATAATACAAACTTTTGTTCCTTAAGAATCTCCAAGTTTGTGATGTGGAGGTTTTTTTTTGTTGTTTTGTTTTGTTTTTGTTTTTGTTTTGTTTTGTTTTGTTTTTTACTGAAGTTTTCCATTCAATTTCCTTATGAGACAAGTACCATAGACACCTCTGACTCTGTCACCTGCTATAATTACGTCATGGCCCGTGACATGGCTCCTCTTCTAGTCCTCTGTGCTTCCTTTCCCTTTTCTCACTGGCCAGTCACTGCAGCCAATGATCAACCCTTCTTAGACCTTTAGATTTAGTGGCATTTGGGTCTTTTAAAGGCCTGGAGCCATTTCATCTGCCAATGCAAAAACAGTCCCTTATTCTCCTAGTTAGCTTCAACTGTCAATTTTCCTGATGGAGTCTCAATTAGGGATTGCCTCCCTCAGATTGGCTTGTTGGCATGTTGTTAATTGATGTAGGAGTGCTCAGCCTGCTGAGGGAAGTAGCATCCCTAGGTTGGGGGACCTGGGTTGTATAAGAAAGCTAGTTAAGCAAGCCAGGAAGTGGTGTTCCTCCATGGTCTCTGCATTAGTTCCTTTCTCAGTAATGGACTGCGACTTGCAAGTATAAGGTCAAATAAATCTTTTACTAAGTTGGTTTTGGTCAGTGTTTTATCACAGCACCCCAAGTCAAACAGGATACCCATGAAGTAGGAGGAAATTTGCAATAGTTAACACCCAAAAAGAAAGCTTTACTTTAAAGAAAATACTTGGCATTTGGCAGATTTTTCTAGAGATAGGGTATAAGAGTATTGATTTCTTTATAAGTTGATCAAATTATTTTTTTTGCCTTTATCTATTTACTTTGTATGTGCCTGTATCTCCACACCTCCACAATCTGTGCCATAGCATGTTTTAGAGGAAATGGGGGAGTCAGTTCTTGCCTTCTTTGATGTGGATTCTGAGGGTCCACTCAGGTTTTCAGGCCTGGTAACTAGCACCTGCTGAACCATCTTGATGACAAGGTTAAAATTATTATCTGTCTGTTACTATGTATGAAGATGTCAAAAATTAAGAGTTTGTGCTTCTGTAATGATGTCAATGGAACAAAAGCCTGTCATTTTAGTAAGAGCTCTGCTCAGAGCTGGGGAGATGACTCGTGGCTAGGAGTGTCTGTTGCACAGTCATGAATGTCTGACATTGGATTCACAGAGCCTGTGTAAAAGCTGGGCTGTGGTGGCACATACCTGTCACCTCATCACTGAATGGGAGGAGACTGGCCAATCCTAGTGACTTACAGGCCAGCCATTCCACCTGAAATGGTGAGCTAAAAACAGGAGAGAACCTGTTTTTTCTCTGTTTGTTTTGTTTTGTTTCTGGTTTGTTAGGATGGAAAGCAACAGAAAACTGATGTTTTCCTTTATTCTGCACGTGCTCATGCACGGCACATACTTGTGCACACACACATACATCACACACAGCCTCTAGTTATGGAAAATAGAGGACAGAGAATGGCACACTGAAAGTTCACTGCTGTGACCCTCAATTCTTCTTTAAACCATACTTGATGTATAGAAATACAATTTGCATATTAATACTATAATGAAATGAATGATTTAATATATATTTTAAGCATAATAAAATAAAATATAATATAAAACAAAACTATCACATGAAAGTTGGACAAGAAAGACCAACAGAAGGAAAAGAGCCCAAGAGAAGGCACAAGAGTCAGGGATCCACTCATTCATACACTCAGGAATACCATAAAAACACTACAATGGAAGCCATAATACAGGCTCGGAAGACCTGGTGCAGACTCATGTAGGCCATGTGCTTGCTGCTTCAATCTCTGTTTGAACTCACAGAGATTTGCTTTGCTCAGGTTGGTTTAGAAAGCTTTGTTTCCTTGGTGTCCTCCATCCCCTCTGGCTTTTACATTCTTTCTGCCTCCTTATTCTACAGGGATTTGATATATTTTTAAACAGAAAAATTTCTGGTTACATAACGCTTCCTCCCAGAAAGAAACAAAAAGGCTTTTCCTAAGTGGGTCAGTGTGACAAGTATACTCATTGGCCAGTTATGTCCAATTCCTGTTGCAGTGGTGGTCAATGGAATTAGAAGCCTGGAGTTTGCAGTCACTGCCACAAAGAAGAACACATGCTAGATTCTTGTGGAGTGCAAAGATGGTTCTGGTACTTTAGTCTATAGAAAGTCAAATTCTTGAAAGGAATTTATAGCATGTCTAGGGTATGTTATATGATTAATATGTAGCTCTGTGATGTATGTGCTTGTGTATATATATATATAATATATATGATGTATATGAGGAGAGGAGAAAGCTATTGAGGGGAAACAAGAAGTTATAGAATAAAATCATGTTTGTTAAGTAAAATGAAGAAAAATGAATCTGAATGAAGAGTTTCTATAGGGTCCTTTTTAGTTGTCACAAACAATAATTCTCACATTCAATTGTTTATTTTATAAATAAGACAAGTTACATAATTTTTGTCTTATCCATATGGGTGTTCCATGGTCCTCTAATTGCAGTATAGATGCTTGTGAGGCGAGAAGGCAGAGAGGAAGATTTAAGGGACTTTGTAGTATTAGAAAAGGAGATGGAGAAAAGGAGATGGACCTTCTGTAACAAAACACAAATTGCTATTGAATAGGCTTTGAAGTGGGAACCAGAAAGCAACAGATTTAATATTGGAGAAAGATCATGTATGAGAGGAAACGTGGTTGAGGGTGCTGGCCTTTACAGATAGTATAGCAGTTAGAGAAATCCAAGAGTTGGGCAGAGATGAATGTGACAGTAAGCATGGATTGTACAAGAAAATGAAAACACTAGCATATTGAAGGCAGAGGCTCATGTTTCATTCATTGCTGTAGTTCCAGTTCCAGTAATGTACATGTTTGGTGCAGTGCGTTCTAGATGACAAGTGTTGCTTCAGCTTCTTGATAGACAAGAAAACCATCTGAAGGTTGAAAACAAGAAAAATTTAGAGTCATTTGGCTGTGTTTGAGAAGCTAACTCAATGACCAATGATTAGAGCTTTCTAAGAACTTGTGTGTGATGGAAAGAGTAGAGTGGATGTTCAGGAACGAGGTACCAGAGTTTATCCTATGTGTTCTGAATAGGATCCCCCCAATTTCATACATAGATCTTGTCAGTGGGACAATATTACTTTTAGAAACTGATTAAATTATGAGATGAAAACTGTCATGAATGGGATTAGTGCCCCTATAAGAGGTGCAATGTAGCTGTCTGCCCACTTCTTTGTGTGTAGTTGCAATAGAGGTGCCACCCGTGGAGCAGAGATCCAGTTAGCAGCAGACAGTGAATCTATCAGCTCCTGGATCTTGCCTTTCCAGCCTCCAGACCTCTGATAATGATTGTTTCTTGTTCATAAATTATCTATTCTAAAGTATTTTCTTATAGTAGTTCTAAGGAACTGTCCATGCCATCCCAGGAGAATAGAGAAAAGGACAAAATGTAAAGTAGTATTTTAATTTAACAAAGATTTCAGAAAGGGAAACAAACCCACCAAACTGTCTTCTGGAGTGGCCATTCCATTTGCATCCACACCAGAAATGACTGAAAGCTGCTCTTTGGGCATACTCTCTCCAGCATTGTTTCTCCCCAGCATGTCAGTGCTGTGGTCTTTGGCCATCAGTAGAGATAGTGATGCGTTGTTTCTGTATGTCCCTGATGATGTGTGACAGCATGCTCATTTGCCATCTGTGTATATTATTTGATGAAATGTGCTAAGGTCTTAAGCCTATGTTTAATTAGGGATTGGGAGGAGGGATGAGATGGGGATCTGTGGTTGGTATATAAAATGAATAAAAAAAATTTAAAAAATTAGGTTTTCTTATTGCTTAGGTCTGTAGCTCTTTGTATAAGTGTGACAACAGCCCTTTCTCAGGTATAGCAAGAAATCCATGGAATCTGCTTAAAGGGCAAAGGAATTTATTAGGAAAGGAAAACTCACAAGACAGAACAGAAGAATTGTCACAGAGTTGTGGAAAATGTAAGGCAAGGTCCCACACTGTTCTTCTTTGCCTTAGTCCCACGAAGGAGCGAAGAGAGTGAGCCTACGTGCATCTCAGATCTTAAGGGTAGCCCAGAAGCCATGCACCAGGGGCATGTACTCCAAGGCCAGAGGCAGGTAGAGCATCCCTAGGGGGTGGTGCTTCAAGGTCATAGACAGAACAGCTACCCACTACACTCAGGTGTGTCTTTCACTACTGTTTACTAGCCTCATTCTTCCCTCTTTTTCTCTCTTCCTCCTTCCCTCCCCCTCCATTTCTTCAATCTTTCTATTCTATTGATATTATCTTTTACAGAATAAATTTCTAGTCTTTTTGTTTATATGTTTGTTTTTTATGGTGCTAAAAAATAATCCGAGGACCTTGCACATATGGGTAAAGTGTTCTGTCATCAAACTGTATCCTCAACTCCTAGAACACACATTTGATTTTAATTTTAGCTTCTCAGGTCTCTGACATGTATCATGTCTTTGGTGTCATGTCTAAAAGTCAAGCCCCAGGGCATATAGATTTTTCTCCTATGTTATCTTTTTTAATATTTATAACTTTTCATTTTACATTTAGGTCTGTGATCTATTTGAGTTAAATTTTGTAAAGGATGTAAGGCTTTCCTCAATTTATATTTTCAATGTGTTCCAATGTCTAGTTGTTCTAATACTATCTGTTGAAAATACCTCCATTACTTGATTTGAATGTCTTTGGTTCTTTGTCAAAGATCAGTTGACTTTATTTCATGGGTCTATTTCTTGAACATCTCTTCTGTTCTGTAAATGTGTCTATGCTTTCACTAGTGTTAACCTGTCTTCATTACTGTAGCTTTTCACCCACATTATGAAACCAAATAGTGTCTGTCCTCCAACTGTGTTTTTCTCTTTCAAGAACGTGCTTGCTATTCTGGATTTTGCTTTTTCATGTAGGTATTAGCTTATTGATATACAGGAAATAATGTTCTGGGATTTTGATTGCAGTGACTCTGTAGATAAATTTTGGAAGAGCTCATATTTTGAAAATACTGTCTTCTATTCATGAGCATGGGCTAATGCTGCAATTTATTTAGTTATTGGCTTTCTTTCATAATTGATTTGCAGTTTTCCTTCTATAGCTCTTTTGCATACTTTGTAGGTTTATGCCTAGGTATTTAATAAGTGTTTTATGGTCATCTAATTGTGGGTATGAGTCATTGGAAACTTGTCCATATCCACACAGGGTAGAGCACCAGGACAAGACTAGCATAAATACTGTCTTCATGTAGGCTTCCTAAACTGGCACCATTCTACTGGCATTCCCTTATACTCACCACTTGATTGATTCCAGTATTAAAGACATCACTGTGGGGTTAAAGAAGCTACTAACTAGTAGAACAGCAGTGTGGAATGCTAACTCTGTCATGAGCCAGGCAGATAATTGTGGGTGATAGTCATTTACAGAAAGACCATTGAGATGTGTTTTTCATTAAACTTAGAGATTTCTTAATCATAAAGTACTAAGGTGATTCTTCTTATTTGTCTTGTTAAAGTGATCTCATTTCACACTTAAAACAAATGTCCTGGAATATCTATACTTTTTCCTCTTCATTTTGCTTAATTTCACACAATGTTCCTGGTAGATAACTTGTTATGACATTTAGCACTCCTTTCTTGTCTTATTTTTAACATTTTTGGTACTGTATTTATTTGATTCCCACCCTTTTTAAAGTTGTGGAAAGACCTCATCTAGAATGAAATGTACAGTCTTTGCTGTGCCTTCAGCTGATCCCACTTCCTGCCTGCTCTTGTCTCCTTTCCTGCCGTCTTCACTTGTTCTGTCTAATCTGAACAGCTCCCCATTGCTCTGTGGAGAGACTGTGTGTGCTTTCATGGCAAGGTTTTTGACTGCCGTGTCTCATTTGCCGAGAATATTCTCCCCAGTTCCACAATAGTCTGTTCTTTTACTTGATTTGGGTCTAGTTCAGTCACACCAGAGTTTTCCTACAATCCTTTGTCTAAAAACAACTTGCCTGTTACTCTGCGCTTACTCTGCTGTAGATTTCTTCATAGCATTTCTAACTGACACGTGATGATCCTTTGTCTGAAATACTTGGGACCAGAAGTGTTTGGATTATTTTGATCTGGAAATATTTGCAGATACATTGTGAAATATTTTGACTATGAGATCTGAATCCAAACAGAATTCATTTGTTTCATATGTTCTTGGGCATGTAACCTGAAGGTAATTTTTAAAGAATATTTTTAGTGCACATGCATTTTGACTAGAACCTGCTATGTGAGGTTCAGTGTGAAGTTTTCCACTTAATATCATGTTGACATTTAAAAAATAAAGAGTTTGGAGGGCTTTGAGGTTTGGATATTTTAGAAAAGGATACCCAATTTGCAAGGTATGATAGATACCCTTATTGGTAGCCTTCCCCAAGATATGTAAGCTTCATGAGGACAGGATGTCCGTGTGTTCAGTATTGTGTCCTTGTTGTCTAGTGGGACATGGGATAGCATGAAAAAGGTAATAATTTTTTGTTGTTGATGTAAGCAAATGTTATGATTTTTCTGACTTCACAGTTACTAATAAGACATTTAGACTTAATCTTTGGATATCTTTTGTTGGTAGACTATGTAGACTGGGTTGGATAAAAGTCTTTTACTAAGAATATGCAAAACTAATGTCATCTAGGAATAAAGAATATTTTACCTGTACAGACAGCACGTACACATGATCTATTGTAAATTTCTTATGAAATTTCTTATGTTAAACATCAGGAACCTGAGACCAGGTGATGTGAGCAGGTATCACAGGCCATGTAGCTTGTTAGTCCAAGAGCTCTGACTGTGACTGGTCAACCGGTGTTAGATTTCATACAACCTACTTGTGTGTGTTTAGTTTCTTAGTTACAGTTATTTTTTAATAATTGATTTTATTTACTTGTAACTTTACTGTCTTCAACTTCATGCTATAATAATTGCTTAGTCTTTTAAATTTCATAGCTTTTGGATACTGTTGGGAGAATAGTGAATATTGGATCTTATTTAGTTTTCTTTCGTCATAAATATAAGATCAATTTCCAATCAAAATTGTGATCATTAGGAAAGTAATTCCCTAGAGACCCACCTAAGTCTGAACTTGATATATAATGAATGAATAAGCCCCACAGTAGCTATATTCATTCAAGTGATGCCCTGTGGTTTCTTAAGGCAGGCAATAGTTGAAAAGAGATTGTCCTGTATTCTTTCCTTTTCCTCTTCCCTGTCTGCTTATCTGGAAAGTTTCCAGGGGTTATATGACTTAATTCTCTTTGGTAGGCTTGGTTAGCAAGGGTATTACTTGCCAAATACTGGGCAGTGCAGGGATTTGTGACTCAGCTCTTTATGGTCTTAGAAGCCATCTTCTCAGAAACTAGTCCATCTCCTGCCACATAATGCGATTGCTTGTTGATGAGTGTTGAGTAACGTGTAGGGATGACCAGCTTGTGAGTAGGGCAGCTACAGGGCATCTGGGGGCTGCTACAGGGCATCTGGGGGCTGCTTTGCATGCATGAACTCACTGAAATCTTGCCCTCCTAGAAACTCCTCATTTTGAGATGAGCTTTTCCTTTTGCTTCGCATTTCTTTTTTCAGTACAAAAGGAAAGCTTCCCTTTCTAAAGTTTTAAATGAGATGTTGCAAAAGTCACGTGTTCCCACATGGAGAAAGTGCATGACTCTGCCTTTCAGAGGGACATAAATTTTCTTAGCCTAGAAAACCTTGAAATGCGTTATTTCCCAACCAGTGTCTGAAAGCTATTGGAGAATTGGAAGGAGTGTGGAGTTCAGCCTCATCTTTAGGCTCTGCGGCTTGCTTTGTGACGTCCTCCGACCCTTGGTCTGTACTTGTTAAATGCACAGATTTGAAGCCTCCTAGTGGCCTAATGTTTGCTGTAATTAAGGAATTAAAAATATCATTTATTGAAAGAATGCTGTAATAAACTAACAAAGCTTGTATGCAAGGCGCTGGACTGCTCCTGTGTCGGTATCAGATAGTCAATCTGAGTCAGACTGCATTGTCTGTCACCTAACCTTGATAAAAATCTGACTTGAGAATATATAAAGTGCATGAAAAAGGTGATTGAAAATTTTAGTGTTTTTATTTTAGATCACATTATCTTAACTCTTAATTGATTTATTTTATTGAATACAGCCATTTTACACTTGCAGGTAGAACAATGATGTTGTTAATGAGACTGATTACTTTGTGTGCAAGTATTGTTTTAAATGTAGTTATTGTGTTTTTATTTTAACTTCTTTTTTAAAGGATGGAGCTATTTCCTTATGGAAAGTCTGCGGTTCATTTTCATACAGTTTTAAAAATTCCCACTTTCAAGTTAAATAAAATGACTTAGTTGAGAACCTTAAAATGGAGATAATAGTAAAACTTTAAAACAATAAAAAAGAACACTGGTTTAATTACTACTTTAATCAGTAAAAATAACCTTTATAACTATAGGAATTTTTAAAATAGAAGCCACACAGAAAGAAATATGAATGAGGATTAGGTAGGAGGGAGAAAAAAGTGGTATCCTTTTGTTAAGCATTATAAATTTTTAATTAACTGCTTGTCCAAACACAACAATTAAAATGGCAATTACCTCTAAAGTAGCAACAGTGTAATTGCAGTTGCTGTGATCTAAAGCTAGGAAACAAAATGTTAATCTGGAATGAGCAGTTTAAATATGAAATTATGATATACTTGGCTTCCTGTATTACAGCTGTCAAGCTTGGGCAGCTCGCTGGTCAATAGTGACATTCTATGTGTCAGTGAACAGAGTCTCTTGATACCATAGCCCACAGTTCACACATTACTGAAGCTCCAACTGTCGAACATTCAAGTCCCTTGGTATTATTGCAGCTTCCAGACTCTCCTGACTGGCTCATGTTTCATTCTTTGGCAATTTGCCCTAATGATATCCCTCAGGAGCTTTCAGCCTCTCTTCTTTCCATATTTAATCGTGTTGTATTAATCTGAGTGATGCGCAAACTGTGCTGTGCATATTGTCATTTCCTGCAGTATTTTCTAAAAGACTCACTAATTTTTTTTTCAGTTCAACTTTTATTTATGGTCCAAAATTTAACCTTAACTATTTTCAAGTTGAATATAAAAATCTGCATATGATTCCCAAGAAACTCCTTTTGCTATTTGTATGTTTTTCAGAGGGACCTCTGAGACATAGGGTTTTACATGTAGAGTTGGTAAAAAAAAACAGTGTGAGCTATGTCACTGTGTAAATTGTTCTATGATGATCGCTCATCTTTGATACCTTGAACATGCCTTTTTCTTTAGAGGGTCAGCAGCTCCTCATTATTGTAACCCTTTTTTCCGTGCATTTTAGTTAACTGCCTGTCTCCATGGATCCGCTGCTCTGCTCTACCCGATGTACTGGCAACACATATATATCCCTGTACTTCCTCCACATCTACTGGACTACTGCTGGTAAGCTGGCCTTTGCCAGACTCCCTTCCACCTAGATATCACCATTATAAAAATATCTTTATATTATAGTCATATATAGGTTAAAGAAACCGCAGAAACTTGACTTTCAGATGAGTTGTAGTATAAACATATTTTTATAAGTATCAGAACAGTTCATTTGAATTGGCAAAATGTAGTTCTTTCAATTTTGCAAATTTCTTCTGTGGTCATTTAGAAAAAGAAGATGTATAAGTAAGAAATATAATTTCATTTTGTGGCTCAAAGGTTATGCAAGGGTTTTGGTGTCAGAGAACAGAATCCCAGGTATCAGAATTTATCTGTCAAATGTACCCATAATCCCATTGGCTCTATGAGGACAAGCTTTACTACCTTTCCTGTGACATCATTTTCCTTCACCACCTCTGCAGTAGCACCCTGAAAACAGTATTGTCAAAGCCACTGCTTCTAACAAGAACTTTTGAGAGTCTGCTGTGAGGCAAAGTGTCAGCCTAAAGCAATCATGAGAAACAGTGTGGAAAGTGTGAGAGCAGTTGTGAGAACCGGCTGGCTTTAGAAACAGCTCCCAGTGAGCTCAGTCATCTGAGTTCAATCAGGCCACTAGAAACTACAACAATGGCCAATGGCCTCCTTGTTCTCCCTGACTGGAATAGAGCAAGGCTTGTATATAGAAAGGCTAGACAAGGAGGAGACTCCAAGGCAGAGGCTTTGATTGTGTATAGGGAAGCCACTCAAGAACTAGATTCCGATATAGGAGTTTGGTTACTTGGGGTAAAGAATTGTTCTCACCATATAATCACCTGCAAGCATAGTTAATTTTAAAAAAATGTGTTGAGATTTCTTTCTTCGAATCATGCTTTTGTATATGTGCATGATTCTCTCTCTCTCTCTCTCTCTCTCT